>JAQIVE010000827.1:0-30834 GCA_034698285.1 Sminthurinus bimaculatus | reverse complement strand
GGGGGGGGGGAATCTTTTTTTTAATCATGCCCTAACTACTGTAGTATAATTGAAAGGAATGTTACTCTTGAGGTCACTTTGTTAGGGTCAAACATGTGCGTGAAAATTGATTTTTAAGTTTTGTAACATGTGTTTAAATCTGGAAGATTCATAGGTGGACAAATCATAGGTACCTGCTTTCGTAGGTAGTACATTCATAGGTATAATTTTTATAGGTAAGCCCGATTCATAGGTGGGACATTTTATAGGCGCACTACTAAACCCTTTTTATGAGTCAGATTCAAATTTAAAATTATTTACTTCGGGTGCTTACACGCAAGATAATCTTTGACCGGACGCGGTTGGGATAGAGCTATGATGAGATAAAGCTCTACACCATATTTTAGGCCGACCCTTTAGACCGTCCTATGGAAGGATCAAGTGCATTTCCTTGAAGGGTCTGGTGGTAGCGAAAAATGGCGTGGGGGAACATTTTTTCCCGTAGAAAAAAATCTCGTCTAATCTCATGAAAACTTGATGAGATTTGATAAGATTGTTAATTTTAGATCAGATTTTCATGAAAATTCATCAAAAACGTGTGTCAACATTTTATGAAGCTTTTTGATAAGGTGTTATTCCAAGTGATACGGTTTGTATCATCGTTTTCTTTTAGTTTCGTCACTCACGTCATAACTGTTGATATTACAGGTCAAAACCGATAAAAAATGTACATTTTGGTCGAAATATCTCCAAATTTAAATTCCCAAGTATGAACTTATAAGCGAATATATGTGCCTAAGAAGAATTTTTAATCCACCTAGCAACGGTCTCACCTAGGAAAGTTCCTCGCCTATGAATAGGGTACACCTATGAACATACTACCTATGAAAGCAGGCACCTATGAACTGTCCACCTATGAATCTTCCTAGATTCGTTTAAATGAGACAATGGCTTTTTGACTCATTTGTAACGTAAAGATTTACGGACTGTATTCAAACCTGTAGGGCTATCACCGTGAAATTTGGGGGAAGATTGTAGAACTCCTGAGAGCATTTGCCAATGCTATTGGCCGCATTTAAAAATAAGGGGCGGGGGAGGGGGGAGGTCCCAAACCCGTGGAAACGTGTTTTTGGAGATCCCTTTTTCAAAGATGCTCATTTTAGAGACAAGAAGAGCTAGAGAGATAAACCTCAATTTGTTTCTAGAAAATCCATCGGGCTTTCATGTCAACACAGTTTGATGTCCATAGTCTGCAAGACCTAGCCAGGGCAGGACACATTATAGTGGTCGGAATGTATTGCATAACCCTTCTGTACTAGCAACTATAAGAATCTCATAAAGTACGTACGATCTTTATTTGCAATGGGTAGCTATAAAATTAAAATGGTTTACTTTCTCCCGCATATCCATCGACATTCCTTCCCATCGTAATATTAGAAGTTATCACTTTTAAATTTGCATCACAGGGAGTAAGTACATATTCACAAACTTACAAGTATCTAAATAAATATACGCGAGAGAGAGAGAGAGAGAGAGAAAGAGCAAAGGGGAAGAGGTTTACTTATAGCAACAGTCACAACATAATCGTTTAGGTTTAATATCCAGTCAAGGAGTAAATAGAGAATGGATTCAGAATCAGCCAATGCATTTTATGAGCAAGTCGAAATCGAAATGAGACCGTTGAATTAACTAAACGGCAAATGTCAAGTGAAAATCATTTTTAACTACACATGCAGACACAGACACACAAGCTATAAATATATACGTTCACGCAGTCAGCAAGTAGGGAAATAAACAGCCAACAAATGTGTTTGTGTCTAGATTGTAAATATCATCAATATTTCGAGGGTGGGGGAGAGAGAAGTGAAGTTCCCGAAAAATGACATAATAATCAGGAAACACTTGCCACAAATTGTTATCAATTATTATTGTTGTTTAGTATATTGGATATTACTATCCTCAGCTCCATTCATCCAAAGAGGCAGACAGACACATATTCTGTAATCTCTAATACATACACAGTTTGATTTTGAATCAAGCATAATTCGTCCATTCCCGAGCTTAAAATGCTACAATGCGTACTATAAGAGGAAGTCCACAAACATAAAAGTTCCTTAGATTTAGAATGACATAGAGTCGCATGTGATTTGCACTGTGTTCTATGATTATTCACACCGAAGAAACCTTCCTTTATGTCTAGACTAGCTATTAAAATGAAAGCGTCGCACTATAAAATTTTTTGAAATGCATCCTCACAATGAATCATATGAGTCATGAGATTTTTCAAAGTTTTTCATACACAGTAATGCTCTTTTCCGCTGGAAGTTTTTTGATATACATAGACTTTAAGTTTACAATACTCAATACTGCTTAAAGCTTTGGTCTTTGATGCATGTTATGGTTATGCAACGTTTACAACCGAAATAAGCAATTTTTGAACATTGTATTTCTATCAATTTTGTAATTAGCACAAAGCAAGACAATATTCGATGCATAATTTATCTCTTTGGCTGATAAATGAATTATAACCGTCAAATTGATAAAATCAATGAGCACATTTAACTTTGTCTTATATTTCTTCATTTTTAATTTGACGGTTCAATGTTTCCATTTTCTGCAAGTAAAGTTATTCAAAATTCGTGTATGTATCGACATGAGCGTTACTTGTTACTTATTATTATAATAACCTCGATATTATCGGCGAAAGTTCTCCACAAAGTTTGCTCATGTGCATGCTTTGACAAAATATAGTGATCCTGTTAATATTTAATAGAGACTGGACTAATTGCACCAGCAGAATAACATATTACGAAAATTGGCCCATGTCCATACAAATAAGGTAAAACTTTATTTGTACAAGAATTCTTCTAATATGAGCATAATGTGTTTGTAGAAGCAACCCGTCGTATGGAATTTGTCCGTTGTCCGTGCTAATGTAAATCAACCATTATAAGTTCCTTCGTACACGGGTGCTTTTCCTTTTGCATTTGTATTCATCATAGCAATCATGCTTACGAGAAAAACTTTTCTCAAACTCTGTCTACCTTTAATAATATTGAATCTTTTGGACTCAAATATATGTATGAGCAAGTAAATAGTAATTTCTCATTTAAGCATATTGAAGTTTTCAAACCTAAGTTCATCAAACTGTATATATTACTTCCCTAAATTCGGTTACTTCCTCGCAAGACAACATTCTCTTTCCATATTCTTCAACTTCTAGCTTATTCTACTCGTTCCAAGTATTTACCTTTTTCTTTTTAGGGTCCAACCAATCGGGCAAAAGTGACCACTGTAACTAATCACTAATCATATTTAGAGACACTGATACTGCTGCTGAATACATGAGCTTCTTTCGCCATCTCTACCATAGTCCGACTTTACCCTACTCCTTGTCTCTGCACTCGGGGTAGGTAAATCATCGTTAGACTTTCTGCACGCAAGGTTTCACTACCATCACCGAATACGCAAATATACTAACTACATGTAAGATGTGTACAGTGTACATACACTCATGTACAAACATAGCGAACGAGGACTAACTTTAATTTACTCATTAAGACTTGGACTCTACAAAATTTGATCACACATAAAAGTTAAACTTTGTACGTTTACTTTTATATCTGCCTGCCGTGCCGTGTGTGTATCCTTATCCATTTCCGTGATAGAATATAAATGTGTAGCATCATCAGCACTCCCTAAACTCCTAAAGAGTTTCTACCTAATAAAACCTTACATACATACCTATATGTAGATATACAGTACGACCCAACACGAAAAAAGTTAACTAGGAAACTCATTTTATTGCAATCCTTCCTCAGTTTTTACAACTTACGTGCTAAATACTACATGCATGTACACAAATACATAAGTGGATAAGGACGATATATTTACTGTGACTGAGACTCAGCATACACACACATGTTCAATATTATGATGGGTTCTAAAAACTTCCCCGTTCGTTTTTATGTGTGTGTATGTATTTTGGTCGTAATGAACATATGAAAATACTCCCTTATTAACTGTCTAATATAGATGATGCATACAGGTATAAAGTGTTCAATTTCTACAACGTTAGCAGTCGTATAGGCATCTTCTTCTGTCTACAGTTTCGATTTCTGAATCATGTTTTCAGTCAGTAATTTGCAAAACGTTGACCTAAACGCTTTGAACATAAATTTTCATCAACTTTTGCATAATAACGGTAATAAAACAAAAAAGTATGGAAAACAAAGTGCATTTCCTTGCCGTAATGAAATGGTAGATGTTATTATTACAATATATTATAACTTTTTCTAAAAATAAAAAAATTAAACCATATCTCCCGATTCCTGAATAAATAATTATTTCCGGGTGTCATAACATGTTATAGTAGCTTTTGTATCACAATATGTATACCACATGTAATAATAGACTAAAGTAATAGTGTGAGAATATTCTAATTAAAAAGATTGGAAGAGAGCTCAGAGTGATATGATAACGACAATAAAATAATTATTGTAGTTAATCAAAAGTGCGTGAAAACGCTTCAGCCTTTGCGTATTCATAAAACATTAGTAAGTAGTTATTGAACGAGACAATATTGGCCTGGTAATCTTCAGTAACTACAACCACTCGCCTAAAAACCAATAGGTATAACAAGGAGTACATTGTATAATGTGCGCTGTTTTGAGTTGACTTTTGTCAGCTTATTAGACGGGGTTTAAGATTAGCCCTTGATGGAGAGTCTGAGGAGTATCCGAGCATTATGAATGCGAGAAATGTAAGACTTGGATTTAATGAGATTTAATAATAACTTTTTGCGGCTTCATTCATCACCGCCGTGCCATATTATAGACATGGTTTAAACCAAACCAAAGAAAATGTACATACGTACATGCATAGGGTTATTCTGTGTAACATGCAATGTGTTTATATAGTTTATGGCTAACAAAACCGCAATAATAATAAAAATAACAATAATGCAGCCAGACTAATGTAAAGGTGTCAATACAGTACACACATCACACATCATAATGATATTATGTAAAAAAACGCACTACTTTTTTGACATACACTCACATACACACGCATTCACTACACTTAACTCAAATATATAATATATATAAATCAGGTTAGAGACGGTATGTTTTCAAAGGGTTATTGGTTCATAAACAAAACAAGAGCTGTGTACAGTTCAAAATGCAAGCGAAATAATAGCATTATGACTATTATTTACGAGGTATCTTTTACTCTCAATAAAACCCGAAGGTATCACCATTACAGTATGCTGCATTCTGTATTAGTAGTATAATAGCTTGCTATACAGTTTACTTGAATAAGTTAAGAAAGGTAGAGAGGGTAAGACTCGATAAAGCAGCTTGGATTTTCATCAGCATAATTCGCATAATAAGAGTGTCAAACCTTATGCTTCCATGTGAGTAAACTGGAACAATAGTACTGCAAATTTATAAGTCACCCAGTTAATGATAGCTTTATGAAAAAAGAAAAATATTAGTAATGTCTACTCAGCTGTCTACTGATTCTCGGCAGTTATACAGAGAAAATGAAAAGGTATTATATTATACACTCTTTTAAGGCGTCCCCCGAACATCATCATCATCATCTGGCTTAATGACTTCATTACCCATTTCCCAACAATACTGCATTTTGATTTTTAATGTATAGATATAAAATTCTCAAAAAAATACGAAATTCAAAGAAGATACAGGATTGAAAGAAATTAAAAATTACGTAGGAAAATGAAAGTCAAGAAATAAAAATAAATTAAAATGAAACATAAAATTACAACGGGAGTCTTCCTCTGTGGCACATTTCCTCATAAAATTATTGACGTTAGTTTTAAGTGTTAATAAAATCGTATAAAGACAGTTTACGCACACTAAAAAGTACGAAAGATTACGAAAACTAGAACAGAATATCTAAAGCATTATATACGTTATTTCTTATCACATAGTTAGTCGTTAGTTAGTTAGATACATATTTGTACATATTTTTTGTGCGAGGTTCAGGATTTGTACTTCACTATTCTATCGATTGAATGAGAGTAAAAATTTTAACTTTTAGTACATGGTGAGTAGCAAATGGTGGCACATTTTCTCTTTAGTGATCATTATTATTTAAAGTGGAGTGCTATAAACATGATCATTATAGTGCACAACAATTTAACTAGAGCAATTACTTGTGTACATACATAAATTTTGATACATATAAAAGAAAATACATACTGTAGATTATATCAGTAATTTTTAGTAAAATATAAAGTACATATTGTTATCCCAATTTCAATTTTTATTAATGTTCCAGAGAAGGGGAATTTTGTTGTTTTTCTTACATTTTAAATCCGTCGATAATAAGAAAAATTATTTCGTCATAAAAATCATTATTCATATTATTATTCAATGGAGGCGGCATGCTTATTGATGGAGTGTTTATTTTCTCCCCTGTTTACTTACGGCTTTCATAGTCGCCCTACTTTAACTACTTCCTTATAACTTTGAAACTTGAAAATATTTACATAATACACTAAACGTTTCCATGAAACCACTGACTGGTTTTTTCTGTTCATCATAGCAACACTACATGTGTACAATGTACAGTGTACATTGTGCATGAAGTATTACTGTCAGTAAGTTGCAGAGTCGTAGGTTATGCACTAGAAGATAATGATTTATTTGTCTACTACTTTTCAATAAACCCGGCAAATGCCATAAATAAAAAGTCACTTACTTTAATGGATTGGCTATCAGTCATCTTTAAGAGAGTGACAACTGAGCCTTGATCTGCAGTAAGCCATATTCCAAGTCCAAGCACGGCGCAGCCAAAGACCTGAAGAAAAAGAAAAACCGTCAGTAAAGTCAATTTAATTTTATCCATGATAATTTATCGCATTGCTGCATGCAACAAGTACGAGAATTCGTATCGTTTTGTAATGAATAATGGATTCATTACGATTTCGGTTTATATAATATGTTACCACAGGCTCTTTTGAACATCTGATATGTATTCTTATCTCATTAATCAGCTGTTTCTTTCTTTGCAAGCTGATTCTAGTATCTAATATACATACATACCTATATGCAAACCTGAAGTTTTTATGTTGCTTCGTATAGTGTGATATAATACTGTTACCTCTATTAATAAATCAATTAAGAAATAGGAAGACGCTGCTTCTTCCGAAAGATATTTCGCACGTGAGATTTTGGCATGAATTATTATAGCTGTTTCATGTCTCAACATTACTGTTTGTTTATGTATGTGCATGTTCGTAAATGTCTGAATGTTTTGTTTCGTAATTTGTAACGTGAGACAAATGCAAGTTTTCTATGTAGTCTATAATTTTGGTTTACCTCCATGAAGTTTTAGTTTCATACTCTCTGCGCACGTGAGTACTATGTATATATTAAGAATCGATTATACAGCAAAGAATCTCTGATTTTGTCAGTATATTTCGCAAAAGAGTATACAATGTTACAGGGGAAATAAATTGCCATGAGGGGTGTATTTTCACTTTCCTTGTAAAATTTGATGTTAGTTGAAATGTTCGTCACTGTATTCAATGTCTATTACATATGTTTAAATAACAACTATGAAAAGTATGCCTTACATGCGCCTTCTTTCAATCCGTTCGTTGGGCATCATACACACAATGTAGTTATCATCATCATTGTCATCACTTACACGCATGGTAAACCAGGAAAATGTTGGGTGTATATATACGGAAGTTGAAGTATTTTCGGAGGTTGCTATGGGAACGCTCGTTCATGGTTTGGGTGTGAGACACTATATAGTAGGAATATTTCTAATCTCTAATATTTGCAAGGATGCTCTTATAGGAAAGAATAATGTGGGTATAGGCATAGGTATACGTTCTTACTTTCTCCAACATAACGGCACCGGCCAAACAGTTGATTATTTAGCTGGCAGCCATTATGACAGTTTTTGTATTTACTTTTCATGAATTTTGACTTTTCACACGGTATACAATTGTGATGCGTATAACACTACGAAGCTACACACTACACCGCGTATATGGCGTTTTTTTCTCGTGCACGCATACGAATTTATGCATTACACACAGAATTTGTGGTTCGACAATAATGTATGAAGACATGTGTGTAATTTTGTTTTCATTACCCACTTTTTGACAGTTACATACAGCCGTTTGCTGACATCTAAATATAATGATCAAAATACAGTTTCCTAACTTACATTTTCATTTTTCATGCACAAAGAGAGTTTTGCACTACATCTTGTACAGGACAACAAAAGATGTTGTAAAATTTACAAAAATTTCTCAAGCGACAAACTTTCTTCATATTTTTCTTCGTTAAATGTATCATTATTTTTGTGTTTTGTCTTCAAAACAAATATGATGATCAACAAGTAAATACTGACGATGAGTATACAACTCAAAAAGATTTTGAGATAAAGTGTAAAATATACAAAACAAATTGCTCGTCACTTTCATCTCTCGTCTACAAAATACAGTTAGATCCTCGTGTGAAAATGTATCAATTATGACAATATAGATGCAGTATTATTATTATTACTCTTCTGCATGATGACAATGATGACATTCTTAAAAGTCTCAGACGTTTATTCCTTTATTTGTCCCACAAGAATGTTCAAAACATAGTAAAATGGCGATAAAAAAATATATACATGCTAACCAGAGTACTCCTTTCACTACCATGAAGTTACAATCTAGGTACATACAATTCATTTGCAGTTTACACTCTACAAATAATCATCAGACTATAGACTATATGCTCGACTGAATTGTTCACTGTTCACTGTCTAACTAACAATAATATAGTCATACGCACGTAAAACTACAAGTGCTCAAACTCAATTGTCCTTTTCGTCCTTTTTAGCGTTTAACTGCGTGTAGAGTGTAGTCCGGACCAGTTCGACATACTACATACTACTCATATGCATATACACACACACATGAATAATTGAATGGATTCGAAAATGGTTTTGGCACACACTCAAATACAAATTAAAATGACAATCCAGTCTAGTACGGCAATGCTTCTGTATATACATATGTGTCAACTGTGGGAACCATCTTCAATCTTCAGACAACGAGAACAGCTTTAACAATCGAATAAAAGTAGAAAAACTCTCATTTTCGTAAGAGCATTTTAGCAGCCATGGCATGATAATGACGATGTGTTAAACGGCAGCTTTCTTATAACATGTGTAATCTATTCATAAACGCAGTATAGAATCACTCGTTGGTATTATTATAAAGGTGTAAAGTAGAAAATACAGCTTTACCAATTTTCCTGTCCCTATTAATTCACCTTTCCTTTTCTCCTTATTTGCAACTCAGAATAGCATCATGTGAGCAGAAACCAACAACAAAAACAAATAATAACATACTGCGTAAAATGAAGGAAATATTTCACGATTACAAATAATTTAATCTGACACGGCCTCAAAATGCAGGTTTTAAAAAACTTGCTATTCGAAGCATATTGGATAATGTAAAAATAAAATAAACCTGAATCATTGTACTTATATACTGACGACGTAAACGTACACATAAAAGCAATTCAGCAGTCAGCTTCTTGATATGTATCTCAGACAGCCACGTGAACTCTGTAACAGAGACTCGTAGACATACATGGGTCTTATACTAATAAAAACAAAAGCACGTTTCACATAACCGGGTATCATGCGTGCCCCTATTTTGGCAAGCGTGGTTCTCACACACATTCCCTCGTGTTGTTTAATCCACACACATATGTATATATACATATATATTCACCTGCCATCAGCAAACCACCTACACCCACGATCAATAAAATAATCATAAAATAGTATTGGTCGTATCTATACATTGCACACAAATACAGTCATAATATATGTATCTATATATACATATTAGAACCACTACTTGGTTGTTAGTGTTGATGTTACCATGTAATCCATTTGAGATAACTATATATAGCATATAGCATGCAATATATGTATGTATGCTGCTGTTAAACTTAGCATTATGACTAATGGTTACAGCCCATAGGTGGATTATGTATGTTTGTAATGACAATGCTATATATAGACTTGGGTTGCATTTTATTCGATTCCGAATTCAGACTTGGAGTAGTTTTGTCCTGTGTGTCGCCTGGCGTTGCGTTATGTTGTGTGCCGTTTCGTGTTGTGCGTGGGCCTCCGGTATCAAGCTTGGCCTTTCAGCCTAAACCTCAAGGTAAACTTGGAGTTTTAGTCACATGTACATAAAGGTATAAGATATCTATCGTTAATCTACGCACAATAACAATGCCCCACACATACACCTCACGTGAATGCACAGTAGTGTATGTAAAGTTATAAGTACGTATGTATACTTCATAATATACACTATACACATATGTATATACATATACACACATCAACAAAATACAATCGGTCAATAATACGACGTAAAGAAAGAAGTGAAGGAGGTGAACGCCCTATCATATTATATACATAGGTACATAGTTTGGAAATTGGAGTGAACTGCAGCACACAAACACACGCATGGAGTTCGCAGTTTTTGCAACCACTCTGCCTATGAATACTAAATTAGCAGGTGCGTCTCTACTCACAGTCGAAGGAATTGTACATATTATGTGGTTGCTCTTTACCTGTATCATGTACAATGTACCCTGTAACTATAAACCAGGATCCATTGGCGATTATTCTTATTCTACATCACATCAGGAGAAGAGAATCAAAGCAATGATATCACATGAGGTATGATGAATAATAAGGTTGTTAGTTGTTACTTATTGTATTCAGAAGTCTATTCCATTCTACATTCTATTCTATCGTCTTCCATCTTTTTCTCTTTCTCTGTCTCTCCGCAGTCCAACTATCTTCAAACCATTAAAAAAATTGCAGTGGTATATATATAGTAGTTTAAAAAGTAAATTACGACGAATTCTAGCTTGATGCGCTCCTGTCTATTCTATTTGCTGGCTTGTGAGTGTCTGAATGTCTCTTTAAGGGACAATTTTTTCTTCACACGTCTGTGTAATGTATTCCGTGTTGTATTGTACATTTTTATAGTTAGATTGAACAGAGTATATATTATAATATACTCTTGTCTAACGTACGATTGCTATTGAAAAACTTTGCAATCATCGTCATCATCTTAATTCCATTACTGATGCTACTACATGCCTCTTTCTATTATTCTCTTTGCACTTGGTCTATAGTTGTAAAGTTTGTACGGTATATTGTGAACTCTTTTATTGCTGTACAGCCTATACACATACAACGACGTAACTCTAGTTTTGATGAAGAGTATCAGAGTAGTAGGAAGAATACTTGCAAACAAATATATATACTGTATAACCCCCGAGGACTCTGACTATTTTCTGCACAGTTCAGATGTTAAATAGCCACAGACTCGACTGTTAGTGTGTGTACAAACCATGGTGCGAATTGTGCATCCTGAATAAACTATTCGGTAATGAAGATGAACAACCCTTTAATGGATATGTCATGTGTTATGTACATTAAGCATTATTCTAACACTGTGTATACATAACTATTTGTGCTTGTATATCTTGTGCGGAGCAGAGGGATCAGAATGACTATGACGATGAATGAACGGAGTTTCGGAAGTCAAAATGTTTAAAATAAATACATTTACGTGTACAATGTACATATGTATGTATGGACATCTACGGTCTTTATACACACAGTTAACGCTCAATATGATCCGAGATACACGATACTCTTTGTCCTATCCATAATATATTGTCCACACTACACACAGTGTGTAACGGTACATTTCATCGCGATTTAGCCAGTGGCAAGAAGACGTCCTAGTCAATTACAGCCACTGACAAATTATGAGTGAATCACGTCTTAACTATCCACCACTGCAACACAGGCGAATTCCAACTGGTATTTGTTTATTATCTATGTGAGGGGATTAGATGCTTGTAATATTTTGCATTTTACAACCAACTTTTCTGTTCAACCTAACTTTTGAGCCTTTGAGATTTTAGCAAAAATAATATATATCTCTATCTTATGAATCATATGATGTAATTTATAAGTCGTAATAACCCACCGTAAGTCTCAGAGAATGACAATGACATGATGGTTTTAGCTTTAGGATTACACCATTCTTAGTTTTTAGATTATGTATTATGTGAATCTAAATGCTAAAAAATGTTTTTTTGTTGCACGGATTCCATACACAACATGAAAACAAACAAATATGTAATGATAATTCAAAAAAAAAATACAAGCAATAAAATATAATAAAAAAGAAACTTACCACAAAGGCAAAATTAAACAGGCAGAGACAATATTTGACAACACACGTCCCTAAATCCATCTTGAATTCTTGAGGTTGTTCACTGAGGATGAGTGAGTGTTTGTGCTATGTCGTTCACAGTGGTTTGGACCTTAGTTAAGCTAAGTCAAGTTTGTTTCACTGATTTTTTTATATACGCCCACAGTACAATTGTAGCAATAATAATAATTATTATTATTGTTGTTTCACAGTAGACCACGAATACAACTACTAAATTAAACTGTCCACAAACAAGACACTGGCTCAATTGGAGCTTTTTCACTGTGATGTAATATCATTCACTTATAAAAATGACCCTTGGCGAACTTCTTTATTCATGTAGTCCAGCGCCGTTCCTTTATTACAGTAACTCGAAACGGTTGTCAAGAATAAATCCAATCTGCAATTCAAAAGAAGCAAAAAAATCATTATTATTTACAATATTAAAAAAATAAAAATTTCGTAATCACAAGTTTAAAAACCTTAGAATCGACCATTATGAGATAATAACAAGGCAACGGCAAGTGTTTGTACATGTAGGTTTACACTTCTATTTCTTTACAGTTTTATTTCTCTAACACTAAATGACTATCCACAGTTGACTAACTATGCAATTTTCATAGGGTATGTAAATTGCGAAAATCTGTTTGGCCTTTTTCTATAAATATGCGTACATACCTAAATACATGCATTCATAATAATATATGCATGTATAAGTCTTGCCCACATAAATATAACATTCGAAAATTAAATTTGAAGGACACCTTCGTGAAATTAAACTAGCTTTCTCTTCAACACTCACTCAACAGTGACTTTTTCTTGAATTCTCAATCTTTTGCATTTTTTACTTATTGAAATTTAATAATACGCACAGTGCACGAAACGTACATTATGTACTGCTAGTAATTATTTAACATTATATGAAAAAATGTGACTTGTTAAAATGGAAATATGAAATATGTAAAAATAAAATTCCAATTTAAATTTAAGTTTTCATTTAAACCTAACTAAAATGTCAGGGATTTGCATGTTGTTATTATGTGTCTGTACTTCTAACGTCTACACATAGATTGTCACATGTCATATTACATGTATCTGTGTGAAGCATGTGAGAAGACTTTCAATAAATAATAATAAGCGAGAGAGTGAGAGAGGGAAATCTGAGACGAGAAATTTGTCACATTGTACACGAAATTGGGCTATTTTTATTGCTTTTGTAGTCGATTTCCCTTTATTATTAAGAAACTCAAAGTGCACCAGTACTTTTGTATACGTAGTCGCACTAGTCTATGAAACCAGAGTACGTGGACAGAAAAGAGATGGAACAAAGAAAAATCCTATTTCTCCTACTCTGCTTTTCAAATCCGGGAACTATTTATAAGAATTTTAAAAGCTGGATTTCCATCCAAGCTAAAGTAAATAGTCACATCGTGACTGCTTTAGGAGTTGAAACCAGGAGGTTAAATAATAATACTATTAACTTGTACAGGGGCAATGCCGATGACACTCAGATAATCTTTCTGTCGACGTAATTTTACATAGCATATCGACATGCTAATATGCAGTGCACAGTATAAAGATACAAGTACATACGTCACTCAGTTAATTACAAAATAAATTAGTTATATATTGCTAGTCTACACTTCAGCATATTGGTTAGTAAACGGGTGAAAAAACTAATTGTAAAGAGTATAATTGTTACAATTACATACATAAGTTGCCGTATGTGCAACAGCAACAAAAAGAGAACAAAAAGTAACATAACTATTTGATTTTAGTGCTCAATGCTCATAATATACATGTCACATAACGACGTGGCTGTAATGACTGACGGTTAATAATAGTACGAATAATAATAATACGAATTATCATCATTATTGGTATTTCTGTTCATTATGCTTTGTAGTCGTGAAAAATCTACATATATACATAACGATACATATAATATATTGTCAGGGACAGTGGAGAGTAGACAAGGAATATAATAATGTTACTTCAAATTGTTGCTTTCAATAATATAATATGTATTGAGTATTGAATACAGTTTGTCGGAGTACTCAAGGTTAATTCGTAATTAATTGCCGTTTTCAAACTGCTACAAAAAGTGAAACTTATTGTTGTTATCACAGAATACAACATAAGCTACTGGTATCAGAAACAATGGACAAGTATACATATATGTATTACATTTCATGACATCGATATGTGTAATCCTATTATTGAAAATGATCGTGAATAATAAAATGGAAACAAGAAGTGTGGACAAGGAATTATAACAAATGCATCGAAAACAAGTTGAGACGTATGTATGACTCTAAATAGAATGTGAGGTCACTGTACTAGTATAATATAACTCATTGAAATATTATTTAATTAACTGTTGTACAAAATTGAAAACAATATCAACTACCCCAACTAAATATATTGTTAGACAATGAAAATAATTAGAGGTTGTTTGTTTGATTTTTTGAGTAATAGTTTCATTTTCTCCTACTTTTCTAACATGCACAAATATCAGCAGCACACTTGTAGAGTGTCTGTGTATATGTGCAAAGTGTACATATGTGCCGTATGGCTACAGTATATTAGTTATATGAGTCAGTTCATCCTGCGAGCATAATACTGATACTGTGAGTCAAATTCAAATTACGTGTAATCTTGAACTGGAATTTACCAGTACTTTTTTTAAATATGCCTAAAGTCATACTGTGTATGTATGCATAACATAAAGAAATTGTGTCATAGGTTATTCAAAATACCTATAAAGACATGTATTTTTTGTCCTACACACTAGTAAAAAGTAAAAATAAGTATAACCAGCGTAAAATTGATTTTATGAGATTGGAATCAAATTAGGTCTATGACTATTTAAGGTGGCTCGTAAAGACAATGCGTACATACTACATACATATACACACAACTTTCATGCCTTGTTTTCTTATTTCTTAATAACATCTCACAGTTTATACGTGTTATTATCCACACTTTCATTGAGGGTTTTTTGGTTGGATTGTTTGGTATTAAATTTGGTCATGATTGACAGTTTCAAGTACGTTATAACATTTATATTGCCAACAATATCATTATGATTTTAATAAAATCTATCATGTTAACTACATCATTTTATCCATTCACTATTATTAATAACAGTCTACGAAAACTACCAATGCAGCCACTTTACTGTTGTACATACAACAGAGTTGACTAGAATTCAATTTTACAAGGAAATTCTCCTTTCCTTTGCCTCTTCTCTTCCTCGTTATCTCCTTCAGATAAACATACAGAAACAGGCGTAAAACTTAACACGCAAGGTGCAATTAATCAATCTCTAATATGACGTATGTATCCCTTATTTTGACAGATTTTTAAACAATGTTAAATATTACGTATTATTATGCATATTATTATTACGTAAAATAATGATCACGCATGATATCGTAGAAAAAGTAACATATTTTTTACAGGAAGTCTTTACCAATTAGACACATTTTCAAAATACATAGTTATAGGTTATAGCTATATTATATAGTCACACTTGCACCTTGCAATGGACAATGTAGGCCGAAATTGAATAGTATAGTCAAACACACACATGGAAATATTATTCTGAATATGGAGAGGTACAACAAGCAAGAAAGCAACTGCAAATTACTCACATGATATGTTATGCTATGTATATATCATTAGAAAATGAAACTTAATCGTAAGACACAAACACATAACTGCAGTCCTTTGTACAAACTTGATAGTAATTTGCGTCCCAATAAAATCACTTTAAAATTCAAATCACACAAAAAGAGAAAAACAACAACTGTACAAAGAAGACTCCATACACGAGAAGTAGAAGAAGAAGAAGAAGAAGACGAGGAAGCAGGGGAAACGATAATTTTTGCACAAAAGAAGTCAAATACCACACACACTAAACGTTACGGTCTCTCGTCTATTATCACACAGTGTGTATTATTCCAAGCCAGGCCAAACTGATCGTATAACTGGTGAATATTGGGCACACACATGCACTCGACAAGACAAGACAAGCGACTTGTTGTCTCTGTACTTCGTTGGTCACTACTGAAAGGGAGAAAGGGTTTGTGAGCATGTGAGTAAGTGATCGAGTGAGTGACAGACCAAGCAGTTACTATGTGAATGCAACGTATTGGCATAGCCAAAGGTGAAGATGAATGAACAAGAGTTCCTCCTTCTGAGTCAGTATGCTTTGTATTACACACTTATAAGTAATTATACGTACTCCTTTCCTTCAAAAAGCATACACACACACTATATATTCACACTATACACACAATAATTGATAATAAATGAATAATAAATATTTAAATCCGAGTACAAACGTACTGTTTAAGCTATATATCATAATATATTATACAATAATATACATAGCAGAACATTAAGCAGCATACAGCAGAACTACACTGAATATATATTATGTATAAAATTGTAATTTCAGCAGTTACACGTTTACAACTGAATGTGAGTGACTTCCCTAAGCATCATCAGTATTTAAATATATACATCTCTCTCCATTCTTGTCTGGTAATTACTGCATTAATTTATCAATAGTTTCCTATGTAACTTTATCAGATTTACGTGATTTCTTACTGTCGATTATCAGGTATATGTATAACGTATACTGGCAACTGGCAAGCGAGAGAAGAGCAAAAGAATGAGATTCAGATTCAAAAGAACATTATAGTTAGTGAAAAATGTCCCTTACATTTTAATTTTGCATAAAATTAAAGGATTGCTTATTATGTACTATCTATGAATCAGTCGTAATTCGGAAAGTGGTAAAAAAAAGATAAGAAGTACATATATATAGTAAAATGCCGTAAAATGCGAGTTCTCACATAATAATATTTATTATTGCGTAATAATATAACATGTATCTGTCAACATACACACGCACATACAGACCAGAAACAGAGATCTTATAAAGATAAGGACTGGTCAGGAGAATCGTTGTAGAATGTAGACTTTAGATAATACTTACAGATAGATGAGGGATTTTTGAAGGGTTAGTATCTATTATAATGCTGCTCTTACTTACCCTATGTATGTAGCCCCTAATATTTACATCAGTATTAATAAATCTAAAACATAAGTACACATATTTCATTACTTGTGCTCGTAAGTTACACACACTGTCCTCCATTCACTGCAGACTATAACTTTGGTTAGATACTCTGTCGCTCTTTTCTTATTTTGTCTTTGTTGAACTCGTCGCACTTTAATGCCGATGACAGTCTGAGTCACAAGTGAAGAACTAGGAAGTCAAAGTGTAAGTAGAACCATTTCGCACTCGAATTTACTGTACTGTAGTGTTTTACACCACTTGACGACACACAGGATAAACATATAATGATGTCGTTACATACTGCTCATATTTTATATTTTATGATTGCATAACACATAATAATAATAAGTATATACGACTAATATGGTGGACCTGAATCTGTATTAATATTTAATATTAATATTGTGGACACAGGTTATATAGGTAGATGAATAACGGTGTGAATGCGTGTGAGTATACAAGTACAGTAGATGAATAATAACAAGTGCGGATTTTGACAAGAATACTTATTTCAGCCAAGGTAAAACACAGGCTAGCACACCACTAATCCGAATGCACGCACAAAACGTTTGTATTATTCCACAGCAGATATATTATTGTAGTAATAGCCAGCCACCAACAACCAACGAACCACCGCAGCCACACGCTAAACACACAAAACGGAACTAAAATTCTCAACTCTCAACCACACGGTCTGCTACGGTTTGCTATTTGCCACGGTATCAAGAGTACGAACTGGCCAGGTAGGGAGCATAATGAAAGAGAGAGGACGAGATAGACGGAGAGCGAAATTGGGGAGGCAATCAAAATGATTGGTCATGAGGTGCGTAAAACCAGAGCGTAAAAATAGAATGGAGAATATCATGTTCTTCTTTTCTCTCCTTGTCTCTCTCTCTCCATCTTCCTTGACAACAACTGTCAGCCAATGCATTTACACACATTAGCAGGCAGAAGACAACAACTTGTTCCACAGAATTTATAGTTTCTAGTTTCCGATAACCCAGCGTCATTCATAAGAAAGCACGAATTCTACATTATATCCACACATACATGTGTGCAGTGTGTAGTTTATACAGTACCTGCCATGCACAACGTACATTAATAAAACATTATATGTCATGCCTTATAGAATTCTATTGAAGGGATGAGCCGACTCCGAGGGAAAAGTCAGAGCGTGAGTAGGAGTGTAAATTCACACAAGGAAGACGACAACAAAGACGAAATATTGAACTTTGGCAAATGTTATAAGTCCTTGGTTCATAGTTTATATTAAGTCTCGGTAAGTTTATCATGATCAATACATATAATAGTGATAATAATAATAATATAGAATAGACGTTAGACAACGTGAAGATTCCCGGGAGTCTCTCTCTTGAGAGTTCGTCGAACTCTTTCTCTCACTCCCTCTTCTCTATTATACTATTACTATTATTGGCAAAATATTTCGAAGAATATGTGTACGTAGATATATTAGGTAAATTGACACAAAATATACGGATACATGTTGTCCTTTATCAATATTATCATCTTATATTGTTATATTATGGACTACTCTCAACTTACAACTTACAACTGGAATACAACACCCTTTTTAAACTAATATACATGTGTAGCATGTATTTCCACCAAAGAAGGTCTTCATTTTACTGTGCACTGCACAATAGGATACTATAGGCTCCTCACTTCCTTCTTTATTTTGTATATATATCGTATGTATCTACATTTCTACACATTATCCATCAGAAATGTAGGTAAAATTGTGCGTTCCAATCTGACATGACATGACATGTGGAATTGGTACATATTATCATTATTAAACGCACACTTCTACGTATATGTATATCATTTTATGCGTGTACATCTATTATTATTACACTTTTTATGCTGTGTAGATTAAAGACTGTATGCAAATAAGCTTTCATTCGGAGAATGAAGTTTGGAGAAAGGAAAAAAACTGCGAACCGACATGAACGCAATGAACATAACGCATTAGACATTCCTGTAGATGGGAATGTACTGAAAAACATATTGTAATAATATTGATAATATTGTTATACATGCGTACTTACTGTTATACTCACAAGTAGAATTAGATTACACTTATTCGTCTTGCCAGACGAAGAAAAGAGGCATCTTTCCTTATAAAAATCAACGGTACAAAAAAAACCTGTCAGACTCACTTTTCGTTATCGTGGAGGCCCAAATGTATTCCTATATCTATCATACGCTTATTGAAAGTGTGTGAGTAGTGAGTATGTGTATGAGCTTGTAGGTACCTACGTATTTATATATTATACACAACTAATCTTATAGTTCACCTGCTCTATTATTTATTACTTTTACTTTTACATCCCCTCCTCCCCACCACCAAGTCAAACTCTCGTCAGTAACAAGACTAAGTAAATAATGGACGAGCACTTTGGCATAGAATATGACAGAACCTATTCACACATACATCCATCTATGTACATATATACGTCAATGTAGGAGAGCAAAATTTGAAATGCCTTCAAAACTCCAAACCAAACCAGCGGCTAATGTCCTAATGTAATAACTATAATGGAATTCACTGGCTCAAAAAATTCAAAGTTACTAAGCTATATATATATATATTGGATTGGCATCTTGCACGCACTTTATAATATTCTTTGCAGAGTGTGTGTGTGTGCATGACTACGATTAAGAGAGTGTAAGTATGAAGTATGAGATATGTATGCGAGAGCGAGAAATAAGGAATTTCATATGCATATGTACAAATATACACACGCAACTTGAACGAATTTTTCTCTTCTTTTTAAGCTGTACGTTTATCATGAGAGTTTGAGTACATAAACTCGAACATCTCAACACAAACATATTCGACCAGTTCCTTGTCCATCTCGTTGATCAAATAGTTGTCTCGAATACTCTCACTCGGTCTATCTACCTACAGTGTATAATGCTTTTGTAGTGCCACTACTACCTTCTTGACCGATATAGATTAATATTTTTTATTGTTCAATATCCCAACACACTACAAAGCTGTATAAAAAATTGTCACAACTTGCCTAGATAGATACACAAAAGAATACGAGCATATATGAGAAATGATAGTTGCAAGGCGGAAGGAAGGAAAAATCATAAAAGAGAAAAAAAGAGGTAGGCCTACAACATACTACAATATGTTTAATAATGATATACCACGTATTGTATTTATGTTTACACATTAAGTCAAACACAATTTGAACTCTGCAGGTAATGATAATAGTAGCAATAATTCTTCCCTTCTATCGACTTTGACTGACTCACTACCTACCTGGCTGGGACTGTAGGGTTTTATAGCTGAGGCTGAAATACGACGGGAATTTTTGCACTTGTCTCTTCATTCATGAACATATGACAACGTGCAATAACTTTTTTATTTTTTGCGTGTGCATGCAGATTCATGCAAAAACGTATGTGGACTCTTCAACTTTTCAAACACCTTTTCATGCAGAGATGCTGCCCGATAGGAGTACGCACATGTATAGATACAGGTATATACAAGACCATCGATCTTCCTTTTTGGCTGTACCTATGACTATGAACATTTTATCGAATTAATATCATATTTTTCTCCTTGGTAAAAAAACTTCTTCCTCCTCCAAATTGCGAGTAACTTTACTTTGGCAAATGGAGAAAGGCAAACAATATAAAATACATGTACAATGTACACGCAACTTCCTTGTCAACCCCCCTGTGACTATTTGAACAAATGACAACATTGAAACGGACGAAACAGAACAGAAACAAAGGATACTGTAATACTTAGGTATGCTATAGTATGCCGAGTATGGTAGGTTTTAGACACATCATGTCTGTAGTCTGTATTATGCATAATGCATATGTGTACAGAATACAGAATCTAAACGCAAACTGTCAACGACGTCTTTGGCCGTTTGCAAAAAAGTGCAAGATGTGCTTATACATTTTCTACACAACATATTTAGACTTTGAGATCGATACAATAACTACAGTAAAGTACAATAGCAAGCCGACGTAATCATCATTATCAAAAAATGACGCCGCGTACAAAATCTAAATGTGTTTTTTAAATTTGATACAAAAAACTGAGTTCCCATCGAATTTGTACCCTGATAAGAATAATAATAATGAAATAATGTTGTTGATGGTTATTGACTAGGTACGTTGATGCCAAAGTGCTAGACTAGAGACAAAAGTGTGAAAAGACAAGGAAAGAAAAAAAAAGAAGTATAAAGATTATGAGGCTTGAAAAGCTTGCGTGGTCAGTCCTTTTCCTCGTTGAAAGAAGCAAAAGGATGTACCGGAAAATTTTCACGAGTCATTACTTTCAAAAAATGATTCTGATGAATAATAATACTAATGTTGTTATTATTTTCACGCTATATGTAAACAGGACGACAAAAAAGGTTTCATTTTATCAAAGATGGGGAGAGAAAATGAAGTTTAATAATCAACAACTAGCTAATAGTGTTACAACGCTTTTGTAATGTACGTTTTTGTAGTTGAGAAAGTTTTTTGTTTGTTTGTTGTTACTCGTCACTTAACTTTTGATTAGTTATATCAGGCAAGTACCCATTTCAAGTTGGTATCCTTTACTAGGTATCTTATAGAACTACAAGGAACACTCAGGCCAGTTTTTCTTTATCAATCAGAAGCACTTTAAGATGACTTAACTAATAAAATGTTTCCTTCTTTCCATAAAGCCTAAATATGTTATGATAATATGTACGCGTAGAACAATTATTACTACAAATTCCCCCAACGTGGCTAGTAATTGAACTTGTGTCATGCTAAAAATCCTAATTCATTCATAACCAGAAACTATCTGTAACATACAAGTTACAATTTATGCACCAGCAAAACACAATTAACATCATCACAGTGCAATGTTATTCAGAATTTTGCTAAGTACTCCTATATGCAAGATGAAAATGATCATTGCATCATTAGACGGTCCATTTTTGCAAATAATAATAATTTTTTGATGTTCAATAATTTCCCATTTCCATACCTCATAAATAATATTGTTCATACATTGCATATAAAGTAATTTGTTGGAGATAAGTTTTTTACAAGTCGGATATGCACACTGTGTATAATTATGATAACGAGTAGTCTGACGAGTTGGTACTTATAATATACGATTTGTCTAGTCCAGTTTGAACAAGTTCCTCAAAGTAATTATAATCAATTTCTCCACACTTGCTTTCACAGCCTTCACTGATAAACTTTGCAATTTATATTCATATTCATGAATTTTGTACATCTACAGACATTTCCTCATGTATAATATATTTTGAAGAATTATTGCTCCTTTCGTCCTTGCACCTTGGACTGTCATATTTTTAAAATTTTTCGATATTATTAGCAAAAACGTATTTTTTAACTGATGTTTTGTTTCATTTATTTTATTTTTTACCATGGGAAATGGGAATATGTTGTTTTTGAATATTGAATATTGATCATCAAATCCTATCCTATATCCTATCCCCCCTCATGTTCTGCTCATAAAAAGCATTGACTCAACTCCGAGCCTTTGAGCGAGTAAAGTTACAACTTTACTCGCTGAACTGACATTTAATTAAAGAACGTCAATCATCGGACTTTGACTTGTAGCGGCCATCTGTATCGTGCGTGGCTATCGAAATACT
The DNA here is from genome assembly GCA_034698285.1 of Sminthurinus bimaculatus. NCBI lineage: Eukaryota > Metazoa > Arthropoda > Collembola > Symphypleona > Katiannidae > Sminthurinus > Sminthurinus bimaculatus. The sequence goes on along the minus strand of JAQIVE010000827.1, from coordinate 7,805 downwards.
GTTTTGCATGTTTCCCTCAGATTATTCTTTAAAAGAGAATTTTGGCAGTGCCTTCCTCAATCTATTGAATTTCCCCGAGAAGAAAGACATTGCCACCACCACAACCTGCGAGAATCTCCGCTCCACAAAAATTTGGACATTTCCATTGAAACCCCCACAAGGAACGACCAATACAAAAGAAACGCAGAAAACTCGATATTTTCCTGGCGAGCTACAACAATACATACAACACGAAAATATAGAGGCGCTTTTGTGCTCGGTTTATAAAAATCATACCGGTATACAACGCAAATATAATGTATTATAAATTACAATAATACAATACAAAGTGAATCCATAAAAACATCAAACATCATAGACCAAGTCACCATTGCATGGGATTCGACATCATCACTATATTCAAATGAATCATAAAAGTCCGTCTTCCCTATTCTACCTACACCTTACACATACTTCATTTCGATAAAAGGTGCATGGTCTACCAGCTTATAAAATAATATCAATATTATTATTACCCAGACACAATCATTATCATAATAATACACACAAAAAGCTGTGTGTGCTTCCTCACGGTGCTCACAAGTGATTTGACCAAAAAAGGAAACAGCAAGCTATTCATTGATTAGTTCACACACACACACACACACCGAGAAATGTAAACACACGAAACAATAGAAGAACACGGAAGTTTTTCGAGTTTTTGGATCCGCAAACAAAACAGCGGTCGTTTGCTAACTTGGTATTATTTGCTATCTGTGTTAATTTTCCTTACATCAAAAACTTCCAGTCAATCTCTGTCTCGTCGTTGTAACGTAGTACGACAAAACAAACGTGCGTCTTCCTTCTTCTTATACAGGTGAGTTTTTTCTATTCAATACACACATATTCCACGTATAATATCCATTATCTACATTGTATACAATACACAACTATATCTAGATGTTGTTCCGTATGAATGACCATCATTACGTAGCATGTGGTTTAGTAAGCCTATGACCTATCGAATTATACGGCTCCTTTGAAAAAATTTTACTTCCGCAATACTTTCATCGATTGTTGCCGAATGTTGTGCTTTAAATTTCAGTCTATAGATTCGCTATTCAATATTCTTATTTTGATCTGTTTTAAATTTAGATATGACTAGTGTTTATTTTCTTATCATGATTATTTATGGACAAGTACACTCACTACTCAAAATGTCATTTTTAAGTTTCCGTTGAAGGTAAAATAATTACTTTTAACAGCTTTTCACTATGCAAATATTTTTAAACAAATAATGTATTCACTTAAGAGAATGTTTTCACTATGTAAACTTGTGTGTTGTACGCATTTATGATCATTATTGTCCATTCTTATGTCAATTTTTTTCTATTCATGCCAAGAACTTCCGCTCAAAACAAACTTTTACTAGTTGCTGAAAGAAAGAGAGAAAGCACAAATCCTAAATTCAGGTAAACATGAAGCGTAGAGCACACTTATAATTCATCCTTTTTACGAAGAGATAGGTAGATAGGAAACAGACAATAATAATATATCCTTGTCCAGCCATTCATTACACTTTAGTACTAGTATAGTGTACATAAAATGCGAATCTTAGTAAATATAATGGAGTGAGCGGTTCTTGAAGACAAGCAGTGAAAGTAATATTTGATTTTTTATAACAGACATTTTCTTTCCTACAAACTCCTTATGCTCTCAAAAATGGTTTATTTTTATTTACTTTTTTGGTTTCTTTCAAAATAGAGGAGCTATATTCTGTATAGCCATTAGGCATACACAACACAAAATGATTATTCTTATTGATTATACATTTATACATCCAGCCACCTGTAATAATGTAATGGTACACGAGATAAGAATATACTCACTTGTACCCAGATACAAGTGCGTAGGTTTTTTTACTCTTTCTATCCACCAAAAAATGTTGATTTTATCTACCTTCAACTTGCCGCTCCATATCTATTCCTTCGTTTTCATAACAAAGAGTCGTAATGTGGCATTTGTGTCATTACTTTTCCTTCACTATTACAAATTACAATGCTATTAATTAGACTAACTTTTTTTGATGCGTCCAAACAGATTTTAATCAAGTGAGAGGTGAATTTGAAAGCACAGAAAATGGATTGCTGTTATTACTGCCCACCCCAACAACAATGCATGTCCTACGGAAGCGAGTGCTGTACTATACAGCAGCACAAGAAACGACAGACGATGCTCGAGCGTCAGGGAATATGGGTAAAATTAAATACCCCACCAGCCACAGAGGACTTATGCCGACCACCAGAACTGGTAAGCCAGCTCGTTAAATGTGTAATGCCATATTGATAAACATAAGAACGGTGTTGAGATTCATAACAAACAAGGCAAATTCACGAGGCTTTTAGTCTTCAGTAAAATAAAGTGAGACATACCAGACCAAGACCAGTATGCAGAATAGAATTGTACTATTTTACGGCAGTTTAAAATTTCATGGACAAAATTTGAAATTGTAAACTTTGATTGAGTTTAAAATGAAAGTAAATATGACAGAACGTTCCGTTGTCAAAATAACCCAAAGACATCTCAGTACTGGTATCTATTATTATTATACGTACACGTATTTATATTACAATAAGAAATGTAACATTATCTTATTGCATATTTTAGTACATGTATTTGCATGTATCTGTGAAAGAATTGGTTGCAAATTGTCTGCAATTTGTATTTTCTAAAATAACATTTTATAGAATGGCCTTTATAACTGTCTTTTCACAGGAGGTTTTTACAGTGGTCACTCGTTTTTCATAAGAGACGAATCACTGCATATGTAAATTCTGCAGACGAAAAAGAAGGTATCTTAGTAATGTCTATTCTACCGTTTCGTTAAAGTTAGCTGTTTCCCTCCAATAGCTATTTAAAGTAAAATTTTTCTCCTCCGCCTTCTTCTATAGTTGGAAAATCACGACTCAGACAATACTTCTATTGTTGCTACCTTAATCCTAACATCTTCCTAATACATAAATATAGAAAATGAACAAACACCGCTCTTTCTGCTTTCATCTCAAAGCGTCACACATAATCGGACACGGAAATAATACTGCAGACATTATTTTCCATACCATTTTACAATTTGTATTATGGCATGTAAGCTGAAAGGGAATTTAAAATTGTTTGCACGCGAGACTGCATCTAGATGTGCATAAAACTCTGTTTTATAAATATGTATCGTAGTAGATACTTATACTTATTATTCAGTGACACTGAAAAAATTCGGAGGCGCATGCATTTTTAAGTTGATAGCGTAGTTGTAATTTGTATCGTAGAAAGGGAAAAATCAAAGCAGTAATGCAAAATTCTACATTGCAACAATGGTCCAATACTTAATACAGTGCAGTAAAATAATGTAATTTACCAACCAAAAAAAAGATGTAAACCGGTGGTAATTTAACACACAATCAAATAAAATATGTATCTTATAATGAATTTCTATAAAATAATCCATTCCAAGAAATGATTTTGCACTTTTTCTTAAATCTCCAACTTTTAAAACTCACCTACAAGAATTTTGTTTACATTTTCTTTCATTGTAATACTGTAATGGCAGATCTGAAGTATTCACCTTTAACTGCTGTATTTTTGTACAATATAATGCAGTGTAGACAGACACGAACAGCTTTCAAGTTTACGTTATTTTACTATTCAACAATGAGTCAGTGACCAACATTCGAACTTTTATTTTTTCTACACTTTTCAAGACTACTTTCAATTTAATGTAAATTAGGACATGAACACGTACAAAACCACATAAGCACATGCAGACACAAATAATTCTCTCTCCCTCCCTTTTATTTCTCTCTTTCTTTTGCCAATTATTTAAAATAAGTGCAGAAAAACAACAACAACAAAAGAACAGACGCCGTACAAGAAAAGGAGACAAAAATAATAATAACAATGATGATCAAGCATAATGAAACCTCCAAAATAAAAACCATGTGAGAATTTCACACTGACTTCGAGTCAATAGCATGAAAATTGTCACCAAAAAATCGTCTCATTATTTTTGGTCCTCGTTAGCTATTTATACTTTACACCGTGCACGTTTATTTTCATTGCCAATTTTTTTCTTCCTTCGTTCGGATTCATTCAAATTAATCTATTCTTGCAATTTTCACGAGAGAATTCATTTTTAAATGTAGCCTCAATGGAACCACAAATCATTTCATTTTGTACTTCAAACTTCAAAGAACAATTTTTTGAAGGTGCAATTATTATTACACACGTCACATGTATTGTAGAATTTTTGTAAGTTCATACTTATTTGGTCTGTAATGCTCAAAATATTGGAGTTATGAATCCTAAGAGCTGACAAAATCCTATTAACTTCAATACCAAATGAACAACAGCAACAATTTGCACTACACTAAACTGTAATTATTATTAGTGCAATATTATACTTATTTTGCCTTCATTTCCCCCTATGTTACATACACAGTACATGATTAACAATTAGTATTTTGTTTCTGTGGCAGACGAAAATTTGGAGACCACCTCCGTTTATCTGTCCAAAGCCTCCCGTGGAAGTCTTTATTTCAGTAGACACAGATGGGCCTTTTGTGAGCAGTCACAGTAATTTGAATCTGAACGAGGGGAAGATCGTTCGAAACGTGTAAGAATAATATACGTATATTCAATATTCATGTATGCATGTCTTAATACAACTTCTTCTTTATAATGCCCGCACTCACATTATTATATATTATACATTATTTGATATTATGTAGGTATTAGGTATCTATTATTTGTACCTCAGCATTGTCATCATCTCTACCATTCCTAAGTCCACAATTAGTTTCATGTTAGGATTTTTCAGAGCTTAAGCATTTACAATTCTACACACACGTCTCCACAACGTTGAAGTAGAATGGGAATGGACATAATATTACATGATAATAATATGCTCTGTACTCTGTATATACAGTGTATACATAAACAGTGTACAGTGTACACTTTCAAGAGCGGCTCTATTAATGAGTAACTTCCTTTGTCAATGTCAGCCAATTTTATTCTTTCCGGTCGTAAATCTCTGTGAAATGACTATCTCCTATCTTCATTATGTACTTTGAACTGTTGTCGAATGCTGTCAATATTCAATATTAACACAACATGTTACAAACTACTTTATTATAAATATAAGCCGCGTGCTGGCTGTTGACTGAGCCGATAGTTGTGCAACAATGATTACTTTCAACATTGTAAATATGCTTTATATTTTATCGACAATACCTTTGCATGGAACCCATTTATTTTTTCTTAGCAGACAAAATACGTAGGTCATGAAAATTATGCAATATGACTGCTATATTTAATCATGATGTGAATCCTTATAAGTTACAAGAAGCATAGAATCAGAACTAAAAATATTCATTTTTTTGTGCAACTGAATTTTACAGATTATGGATGACGGACTCTAGATATTATGACAAGAATCGTGGTCCAATATTAAGGATCAGGGGTCAAACAATCGAAACTATTTTGACGTACAAGGAATTTCTAAAATTGGGAGAAAATGGAGAGCCTATAGAGGCACAAATGGAAGATTACAGTGAGTTCTATCCGGAAGTTGAAGATTTATTTGTCTTTGAAGAAATGGAACCCTTTGCAACCACCACAAGTACATACAACACGCTATTTTTTGTTTTTTATCTCCATGCGTTATCTGTTCTAAAAATATTTTTATTCCTTCGAACAATTTTTATAGGAACAAAAAACGTTTCCTTTCAACCATGTGCAATATAAATACCACCGTATAACCATTACACAGTTTTTGTTCCTAACTCAGAGTATCTACTTTGGGAAACTTTCTTTGAGTTTTCCTACTGCTATTTCGTTCTCAAATACTTGAACATAAATAATGACAATACATTATTATTATGTTCGATTATAAAACTTTTGAGCTATGCATTCAATCTTTAATCTTTATAATAATGCTGCTACACACTAATCGATATTAATTCAATATTCCAGGATGCAAGCAAATCAAACACATAACAGTAAAGAACGAAGGCACGACCGCAATTCGATATCAATGGCTTCGTTCGCCACCGACAAGAGCATTGAGAAGGATTCTCGGACGTCCGGGAAGTATTATAAATTTGAGGAATCACAAGCCTCCAAAAGATGATCCATTCTTTTGGAAAGATACTTGCTTTGAATTTCATTTCCGTGAACTTCCTGGTGTAATTCTCCCAGGTAAGCTGATGGAATTGTTCATATAGTCAAATAGGTATTGAATGAATTAAATACAATGTAACTCCATGTACACTGATCGCTGATTGTTGTTTATTTATCGACAATATTACATGCCTTTTTTGGATTCTCCCAGGACAATCGGTTGAGTTTCCAGTGACTTTCCGACCGAGAAAACCTGGGTATTATCATGAAAAACTCTACCTAATGACTCATCCTCGATTAAGTGATGAAGACGACAAGGTTTTTAATCTACGACTAAGTGGGATTTGTATGGAACCTGATTGTCCCCTCCCTCACTCAAAATCACCTTTGGTCAGTTTACAGTTTACTTTATTAATTTGTTTTGCACAGAAAGCATGGTAAATTATGAACACTACTATGTACTCAAACTTTTGAAATCTTTAATTGTAAAAGTCATCACATATTTACATATCCTCACAAATTTACAGTTTGGTAAGGAGAATACTTGCAGCGTGGATGGGATTGCTAGGAAAATTAAAGGAAAAATTTTATTTCAAGAAGCAATGGATGGATTATATTCCATTTTGGATAACGTTTTATACGACCGGAAAGCTCCAAAAAGTACCCTGCCACTTGGGTGAGTTTGATTTAAAGGTATCACATATAATATTATGATGATGATTTTGCAAACTTTATAAACTACAATTCAGTTGGTCAAAAATTAAAATAAAAAATAACCATTAATGATGTGCTAGGAAATTAACTGTAGAAAAAATATTCTATACTCATAATCGCGATCTGCATTATCATTATGGACCAGCCGAAAAATCATTGGAATCTGTTCGTGACTTGGTTCGTCAATTAGTTCCAAAGGATCGTGTCATTGGGAACGAAAATATTTGCCCCTTGTCACTACAGGTAAAGCTTCTTCACGAATAAAATATACGGGCTACTGAAAATTTAGTACGGAGTACATCATAATATAAGAGTACATTCTCAAGTTCCTCCATACACTAATAAGATTTTTAAATTTAGAGCTTATACAATGAAATAGCACGGACACCAACCCAAGGTGAACCCTTTGCAAGTAATTTCAAGTCACCAGAAACAGAAGAGAAGATGGAAAAATTAGCTGAATCAAATAGAAGACTTGCCAAACCACGAGTTTTCTCATGGCCCTCAATAGACCGCCGAATTAATTCAAGTTGCTATTCTACAATGGTCGCCGTGATGGATGAAATTGTAGCTAGGATAGAAAATGTAGATTTTGATGCCAAGAATCCCGACATGGATAAAGTATTCAGAGCCGAGGTAAAAGACAAGCTAGTTAAAAAGAAAATGCGAGCCGAAAGACGTTTGCTCAAAAAACAAGAGAAGATTCGACGACTTCAATCAGTAGAAACGGAAGATGCAGAAGAAGAAGGAACGGATGATGAATTTTCTTCGGGAAAACTTGAAAAGTCGATTCGCGATCCCGGTAGAAAGGTAAAAAAAAGTAAACCATGTTAAATAGTATTGAGTATTGAATTAAAATATTCTGATTTAAAATTTGAAATTTACCTTTGTCGTTTATTGATTATTTAGTTATCATTATCATTGTTGTTTATTATCAATTT
>JAQIVE010000826.1:0-30885 GCA_034698285.1 Sminthurinus bimaculatus | reverse complement strand
CTGGATTATTGAAGACGATTTCTCTCCCAATCGTTTTTGATGCATTTAAGCTAAATATGTTACAATAATATAATATATTTATGTTAAAGGTACGTTTCATGAACCGTAACATGGCCAACTTTTAGGTTTTTATCATATCGGGTATACGCAGTGAAACAGCGGTCAAAGCAAGAAACTCCGAAATCAAATAACCTATGAAAAAATTCCATGACCTAGTATGTAGTTTAGTTCAAAAATATAGAATCTGACTTCAGACTTTCGGAATTGTGGTTTTTTCATACCTCTTTTACCCTTTTTTCAGCTCGTCCACAATGTTTGGCATCTCAAAAATGGTAACACCAACAACCAATACTTTTGAAACAATATAATAATTATAATGAACTGGTTAATTTTTTAAGGCAGATTATAACAATATCATTGACGGTTAGAGCAAACAAACATTATGTGCGCGTTAATCATGCAGTATGCAGTAAAATAAAAGTAATTTGATCAATATGCTTGTTACATAGTTGTTAAGTAGATTCGACTTTATTCGTCTTGTACATAATCTATCATTGTATTGCATTTTACTGGAATTTAATTTAATATCATAGGGGTACAGTCATTTTTCACATTGAGTTACATAGTTTTGTAAGGTCTATGCTATATACAATGTACATACAATATACATATATACACAATAGTAATTTAGTTATTATTCTTCTTTAGGAATTTGATTACACACACGAGATGATCTATATAAGAAGAACATCTTTGTCCCATTTTTCGTAAACGTCTAGACAATGTAAATACAGTATGAAAACAGAAAAACGTTTTAATTTCCTGAATTATTTATTTTCAATGCACAATATTATCGTAATCAGTAATACTAGGATTTCCGGTTTAATTTACAGTACAATGTGGAAATAAGTTGCATAGAAACCTAGACCAATAATAAAATAGTGGTAGTGGTTGATTAAAAATACATGTCGACTATTGCTGGCTCTACTTTGCACTTTTCTTACCTTTCTTCTATTATTACAGTTATCAATATAGCATTTAGTGGAGTTGGCTCCTCCGTGCTCAACATAAATATCGTGATAATGAATTTGCTCAATCTGATAACCATCCTTGTATCGGATGGTGTTGTGAAGTTTATGATTCTTGATATTAGTATTAGTATTGATATTACTGTCACTCCTGCTACTGCCTGAACCACTAGTAGTTATTTGACCATTGTCATTATTGTAATTATAGTTATAATTGTAGTTCCCCGTTTCCGTCTCGAGAGTATCATTGTCAGGATGGGGGATTTTTCTTATGGAAATCGTTCTGTGGGGTAGTTCTTTGAGACCTCGGCGACTCGCACAACCACGAAGAAATCCCCAACTTCTCATGTAGGTTGGTCGATCAAGTCTCCTCCCGTCTTTAAGCCCGTTAAACGAGGAGGTCACTTCAACCTAGATGTACAAACATGGAGAATAAAAGTGTTAGCAACTGTATAAATAAATATGTACATACTACATACTCTCTTTAACATGGAGAAAGTAAAATAAAGCTGAGTATTTATTTCTGATCAGAGAGTGTAAAATGTTTATGTATACATATTACTCTTACCGGCGCTTCAAGACACACCGAGTCGCTTCTGCTGCAGTTAAAAATGACTCGATTCCACTCGCTGGAATTTCGAGGGACGTTTGGGTCAGGACATAATATTCGAGGGTCAAAATGGATGTAATGACTATTGCGTACAAATGTTTCCAAAAACGACTCTTTGATGGACTGGCAGATACCGCCGGAATAACATTCCAGGGAAAGGCACTCGTAGCAGCTCAAACCTGAAATGTACACAAAATAAGTATACAATATCAAATCGGGAAAAGGTACACAGTATACAAGTACAATTTATATTGTCAGTGTCTAGTAATTATGAAAATTAATGAGCTTTTTAATTAATTGGATAAAAGATAAAACAAATGATGCCATGATACTTCTTCTACTATACTAGATAATTAAACCCTGATGCTTATCTATATAAAGAGGAGGAGGATGCTTTAAACTTTAAATCCCCTTCTTTTTACGCCTCTCTCCCTGCATAAAATGAGAATTTTATGTTTATTCCCCTTCCCACTCTGCCCTAGTCAGTATAAATCTTGGGCAAAATGTCGTCATGAAAGGACCTTTTGTCCCCTTGTCCTTAAATCGCGTGTAATAGTCATAAGTCACGAGTAAGAGCAACTACATAATAATAATAGATGCACAGGTTGTATACGTATATATAATTTGTATAGTAGTGGTGGTGAAGTGGTGGTACTATGCAGAATTTATATGTAGTACATATTATATGCATTAGTAGAAGGCAGAATTACAATTTATGAAAAAAGAAATTTCCCTTTATTCCATGTTCTATGTATGTATGTCAGAGCTCTCTTCGCATCTTTCTTTCTTTCGTCTTGCATCCTTGTTTCTCTCTCTCCCCTCTAACTTTTTCCCTTTCTTGTTCGCTCCTTCTTCCTCTTTGTCATTTTCGTCGTCAACTAGGTTGTGTTGTGTGTGTATCGAGGAAAAGAAAAACTAGTTCCTGATCTCGCATTATATGTATTGTGTTGCACTTTGAAAGGGAGCATGATGGTAAGTACATATTACCAATAGAATAGAATTTCCCTAGAGACGCCGAGGAGAGACGTCGCCGGAAATGGATGGGGAAAAAGAAATGAAAGGAAGATCAGGAAGAAGACGATGAAAGTACTGTACATTGTACATGCTTGATTCGTGAAGGAATATGGCTGACACGAAAAGATTATTATAAAAAGAATAAAAAGGAAAGTATGTACAATAAGTACATACACGATACATACATGCAGTATGTATGTCAATCCTTTTCACAGCTTTCTCTCTCTCTCTCTCTCTCGCCCTCTCTGTGTTTCTCTTCACAAATAGGACACAAAATACAATCCTCATCATTTCTTTTGTCGTATACCTAAGTAGGTATGCATTTATGTAATACTTACATACTCAAGAGAACTTTCCCTAATAATCTTTCTTCACGCTTCATCATCCAACGGCACAACAGGATATCTGTGTAATAGACATGGGAAAATTAAAAATGGCAAAAATAATGAAATATTCAAGGTGAACATGGTTCAAATGCATTTTTATTGTCCCTAATTTTGCTTGATTCCAGAAGCCAAAAAAATAGATTTTCATTTCCGAATTCCGACTAAACGTTCTTCCGTAATAATTAATTCTTTATCATGCATACAAGCAAAAATTGTAACCTGATTCTGAACATTTGTTTAAAAATAAAAGTAAGCGCTCGTAGGTTTTTCCAAGTTTTGTATAAAAATAAATAAATACAAAATCGCGTAAAATTGCGAGTGCTAACGTCTGTTTTTAAGACTAGATGGGAAATTCTTTCTCTTTAGACTGGCGTTTGGCATTAAATAACCAATACACCATAATATCTTATGCTTTCATACGTATATATATACATGACGGAGGATAAAATCTTTTTACTCGACCCTGCATTCAAAGAGCAGAAATTTAGTTGACAAAACCAAGATTCAACGTTCCTCGAGAAAAATGAAAAAATGTTCTGAAATTTATTACATATTAGACTCATAAAATTTTACCTACACATACTGCGTTCATATTTTATTTTGTTCTTTTTTTTTCTTTTCCCCTTCAATTCCATTCACTTTTATACAATAGAGTATATTATTATACGAATTCAATATAAAAATGTGTGTAGGTATGTGAGAATCACGTACGCAGCAAGATTACCCATGAACTACTTACTACCCCCTGATCCACGATATTTGATATTAGACAGTCAACCGTACATATCAGTGTATGTATCAAGAGTCGGTTTAAAGCGTCGAGCATCAGAAAGGAGGGTATATGTATTGTAGGATAGTTAAAAAAAGCATTTTTCACCGGTTTATTCATGCTCACGATTTTACTTTCTTTCTGAACATTTGAAAGACGTGCATAGCACACACATGGTGTATTCGATATACGCATACAGGAATAAACCAAAAATATGGATCGTATGCACTTATGATTTTTCATGCATGCATAGATATATGGCTCCTGGTGGTATAATATACACACATGCATGTATCCATGATGTATGGTACAATATGGTATCAATGTAATCATGTATTAACTTTCATTTTTCTTCCTGGATACCACACAAAAAAAATTTAAGTATATGCACAATTGCGCCTGTTTTACCGGTACGTGATTTGCAATATATAATATTGTAAAGTAATATTAGGGAGCGAAGCTCACTCCCATGTTGCAAAAGTCCTCTGTATCCAAGACAACGGAAACTGGTACCATTCAAACCGTCGTCTTACTGTGGTGCTGTATACATATTTAGTTTGTGGTGACGATGAAAAAAGCATTTTTGACCACAACCGTCAGTTTGAACCACAATTTCAACCAAAACTATTTTTGTTTCTGAGGGTATAATATTGAGTATTTTGGCCTATTTTCGGGTGCGATGAAAATTATTGTTACCTTTGCAACAGTTCTATTGTCCCGAAACTTTTTTTCAAGAGGTTTTTTAGTGAACGTGTAAACAAAAACTTTGTAGTAGCATGTGACCACGCGTACAGGCTTGGCCCCCTTCCTGAGACCCTCGGGAGTAACGGTTTGTGCAATATTGTAACAGACCATAGAATCGAAGGAAAGTGTATCAAGTATGAAGAGCAGTATTCATAAAATTACATACATTCTTTGGATATTATACTTTTATTACTCCAAATACCTTCCTCTACATATACATACACCGGTAATACCATCAGCCAGCAGTCTACATGGCACACACATTTAAGTACATACATACACATAAAGAGCAATGATAATAATAATAGTAGCATGCATGGCAATTTATTATGATTTTAGTGGAAGGTCATGTCACTGCGCTCGCAGTTCTATCCTATTCATATTTATCGATTTTCTCCAGAATAATGTACAAGAATTTTATTCCATTGTACCATTATAATATGAAGTAGTACACATACATATCTGGATATAGGATATTGTACACGATAGAAGATGAAAATGAAAAAAAAGACATCCGATGCCGCCTCTGTATGTATTAAGTATAATGTGCCGTTGAAACATACCAAAATTTCTCAATTCTTCTTACTTTCACCAGCCTTTGGCATGGTGAAAGTAAGAATGAGAAAGGAAAGGTTTATGGGGTTCGACAGTATGTGTTACGTGTTGTGTATTATCTATACATAATATTATAAGGTTGAAGTTGAAGCATCATAATAGACACCAGACATATAGACGTATCATGACATGACAGTATAATAAAAGGACAAAGTAATACTACATATATGAGCGAGAGTAAATATGTATGCATGTGTGTAGCTATTCGTCAACGGCGGTAATTTTACCTGAGACAAATCCGGGTAGGAGTCCAAGACATGAGGACATCAGAAGGATGAGAAATATCCTGGGAATTACGTGGACAGATTTATTTATATGGTGAATCCCTCTCATATTCGTCCTTGTACATCTCCGCCTCCTCTCACACTCACCGACTTGGACTTGACACTTACAATTGGGATGTGAAGCTGCTGCTGCTCTTTCCCTCAATGCTCCGGCTGTTCTTGATGACGATGAGGATGGAGACGAGGAAGAGGATGATGAGGATGATGATGTTGATGATGAGGACGCAGGATTGGGATAAGGGTAAGCGCGAGGATGTGACTGGAAACGTAAACAACCCCCTGTACAACTTGTCATCGTCCCTGTCGTTGTCATCACTATCCTTGTCCTCGTCGTTGTCACTGTCATTGTCATTGTCACTGTCACGGTCCTTGTACTCAGCTCGGTCTGTCCATGACTCTGATGACTTAATCCATTATTATTAGCTGGCTAGCAGTATTATTATTATAGGGAACAATGATAATGATAGTAACTTTTGCTTTCACTATATACACTTTCTATATACACGCTCTATAGTTATAATCACAAACACAAACACTTGTGTATTTCTATGTACGTACGTATTTCGTATCACGTATCAAAAGCGACTGCTGCTCATTAACATTTACCCTATACAAGTATGTACACGTACATATGTACAGAAAACTGGAGAGAATGTGCAACGTGCATACGATGGAACCACTTTAACGGACTTGTCTGATGGCTGGTTCGGTATTTTGCCGTACTTTGTCTTGTCTAGTCTCTATAGTCCTGATTGTACGTAGTTTTTGTCTATATATTTTGTGTCACATTTATACACCGAATGACGAGCTAATTTTGACGTTTCCTGCATGAGGATGACAATTTTCAGGAAATGTTATTGATCTTTATACCCAAGAATAAGCGAGAGCAAGGGAGTAATCGTAAAATATTAAATTCGGTGGTTATTAATTATTGTTCATGGACAGAACATTTTCTAACCGTGGAAAATTACGGGCAGAAATAATTTTAGATCACACACACGTTTTTGTGTACTACGAGAAATGAGGATACAGATACACACACACAGTGGAGTTTTCACTCTATTATTGTATTATATTCGGATCGATCTCCCAATTTTCTTGTCACAAAAAATTGAACAAGTGTAGGTTTGCAACTATGTATAAGCACGTAACGAGTAACACACGACGTGTAGATTATGGATGCTTTTTGCTTTACCGTATTCTACTGTACTATGTTTTGTATTCACAGTAATCCAATTTTACAGAGAAAAAGTCATTTTAGTTGCGCGAAAAACTTTCTATTTTTCGTCCCGGACTTTTTTACTTCTTCACTCCTTGCTTCTTACTAACTTTAGAGTTACGGTTTGTTGTGTATGTGTGTGTGTTTGGCTATTAAAGACACACAGATGAATAGATATTGTAGATTATGCATGTGACTCCAGGATGCATAAATATTTTTCTTTTAAATTGCTCCCCGAAAAACTTTTTCTTTCTTTCTTTTTGTCCTCTCTCCCTATTTATTTTCCGTCCTTTTCCTTCCTTTCAGGATACACTTCACTTCACTTTACTTGAGTTCTTCCTTTTCTTCCTTCTTATTCAATTCTCAATTCATCCACGACAAAGACGACGACTTGAACGAACGGAGCTTGTGTGTATATGTATATGTGTATGTGTATGTGTGCACTATGTAGAAGCTTGTCTGAGGAGAAAGTTTTTTAATTGTACACTCATCATGTAGCTTATGTGTGTGTGTGCGTATATCTCATGTGTTTGTAGGTATTGACGTTTGAGAGTCTGGAGAGTCTGGGCCTGGAAAAGGACGAGCAAAATATTTATATAATGATTCCACTGTTTATAACACAAAAGTTCTTTAGACAGAGTGAGAGAGTGTAACTCGGCTTTTAACTCAAGTTTGGCTTTTCCTTTTTTGTGGTTTTGACTTTTGAGTTGACTCAATTCAAGTCAAGTCAAGTCAGTTCAACTCAACTCCGCTCAGCTCAGCTCAGATCAGCTCGGCTTACTTCAGTTCAGTTGAGTTCAGTTCAACTTCACTCCACTCTACTCAACAACAATGGAGAATCAATTTAATTAGAGAGAAAGCTGAGCTCGAGATGGACAGAAACGTACAGGCGAAGACATTAAGCTCGAGTTTATACGTACGTAGTACATGTTGGCATCTTTTATAGTAGAATGCTTCGTACATATATGAGATTTTGATGTAGGCTGTACAATGTACAAGTACAATTTTGTTGAATCAATTTTTGTGTGATTGCTTGACGATCATATTAACACAAACAACAATAATCAAGGGGAAGCCAGAGTCAGAGTCAGAGTCGACTATATTATTATTTATTATTATGTAAGTAAAATCCGGACAGGTTTGCCATGTTTTGTTGTTCAAGTGTGCTTTAAACCGGGATTTAAATTTAAAATGGTAGAAATTCCCTGCATGTAAATAATAAGACTGTGGAGAAACTCTTCCTATCTTTTGTGATAGACACGGATGATGATGCTTGGCTGTCTAAAGTTACAAATTTGCATAGTTATTCTTCTCTCTTATACTCAATCTCCTTCAGGTTTTATTCCAACAGTTCTGCAGGCTATGGTCCCCTCTTCTGATTTAGTTTGGTGATTCTAGGGAAAGGATAAAATCATGTTGATATAAAATATAAGTACAAACACATATTACATAATATACTATAGGTATACAATGTATTCATTATGCATAGGTATATTACATACATACACAAAGACAAACAAGCACACACGTTCACTTTTATGCAAGAACTGTCTTCTTCTCATTCTAATCAACACCGTTCCACGTTCCGCACACTTTACATTGGAGCAATAATATGCTGTTTGAGTACTTTCAACGCCTTCCCCAACCAAAACTCCCTTCGACTCCAACTCACTTTCACAAAAGGTACACCCAAAACTCACGCAGCAGATTGAATAAAGACTCAAACTGAAGAAGATGGATGCAAAGTATATAGGTATATACATACAGCCATTGGTGAGATAACAAGATGAGCTATGAGATGAAGAAATAGGGTTTTCCCGGAAATTGATAAGCAAAAGATGGAGACGACGACGAGACGGTAAGGCTAAAGCTAAAGCTAAGTCATCCACAGGCGTATATATGTAGGAAGAAAATTCCCTTGAAACTGTAAGTAAATATGTATGTATACAATGTATTTGTATGTAGTGACTTGAGAGATGATCGCAGATTTAAAAGCAGAGAGAAAGGCAGAAGGGAATTTAAATTCAAAGTCTTGAGATTTTCTCTCTATTCTCTGAGAACTAAATTTTGGTTTTACACTTTATTTTATACACTCAGAAATGCAAGAAGGGATGACGAGGAAACGAAGATAAAGATGACGAAAATTGAAGAGAATGCAGCGACGCCCATCCAATTCAATATCTAATCATGTCTATGTATTATTCACGTAATATATGTATATAATATATAAGGATATACTTTCTAGAGCCTTATGGAGTTACAGCATATCTTAAGGTTGCTTTGGTAGTGCAAGTCAGTAAATATCAGTATGTACGATACTATTTTCTCAACTGAAAGGCTTGTGCACTGTGCACGTCTGTTAGTTCCGATTTTCGAAATAATGTAATTTATCGATGCAGAATATGTTGAAGATTTACAATTCACAACTTACAACAATCTCTACTATTATGCACTCTATAACTTAACTAGGATATAACGCTCAACTTTGTACGTAACGTGGTTTTCTTTAAATTTGAGTTGCTGCTACACGCCAATTCTTTGACTGTGCTTCATATTATGTATTGACAGAGTCTGTCGGAAGTAAAGGCGGAAGCTGAGCGCACATATAATCGAGTTTATATTATTTTCCAAATTTGACAGCTAATGCAAGGGATTCGAGAATGGAATGGAATAAAATGAAATGGTGGGCCAAGGAAATAATCTCAAGGGTTTTGTTTTATTTGTGACTTTGCGTCTGTTGGTTTTCTAATGACTATTCAATTATTTCACAACCGACTGAAGGAGCTCCACACTGTGCACTGTCTTTTTGTACACTGTTGGTTGGTGGACAAGTTGGAGAATTTTTGAACTTGGTAAGCCCAGCTTTAGTGTTTAGTGTATGCTTGTGGGCTTTGTGTGTAAAAATGGTATCAATTAAAATTTAAAACGAACAACTGTATGTATGTGTGCAGATCATTTAAAAAAATCTATTGCCATTCCACGTGCTGTACTTTTTGACATACAATAATAATATATTTTCTGTATTGATCCAAAGCTTCGAGTGTAGTGTTTGCAAAAACGTGCATATAGTAAATGTATGTTATAGCTCTTTAAAATTTACAACTCGTAAAAATTTCAATTTTATTTTTGTGTCATAAATATGACACTTCACATTTTTATTTTGCTTACCTAAACAAAATTACAAAGCGTGCTTTGTTTCATTATGTAGCACGAAGGCACAATGTTCA
Organism: Sminthurinus bimaculatus; assembly: GCA_034698285.1. Lineage (NCBI taxonomy): Eukaryota > Metazoa > Arthropoda > Collembola > Symphypleona > Katiannidae > Sminthurinus > Sminthurinus bimaculatus. The sequence goes on along the minus strand of JAQIVE010000826.1, from coordinate 20,989 downwards.
AGTTTCATGTCATTTTCTCATTTTTATTACAGACCATATTGTACATTCGCATATTGTACTGTACAGTCAACAGTAGAAAATTTAGAGTTTCGGACATTTTGTATGTACAATGTAATACAATTTCATTGAGTCAAAGTGTCACAGCAACGATTGTATCATGCGTCAACCTTTTTATGCTATCTTTGTTGTGTAGCTCGCTTTCTCCTCTTTGTCGTTTTGCATTTTTAATGCCTTTATTGTACATAGTCTATGAATGTTAACTTACAAAGCACATAACTCCTGGACCAAAGGTAATAAACAGGCGACCAAAGCTACTCCATGAATCGTGATCATAAGGTCTGAGAAGGAACAAAAATATATTTTACAAAGATTCATTTGCAATTACTTGGGAACATGATACGATGTTATTGTAAGTTGAGTTCTTGTGAGTAACTTAAAATGACGGACAAAAAATATTCGATTGGGCCTCAATAGGTGGATCTATAGCGCACAAAAACCTGTACTTTGTACATGTATGTAAATATCTATACAAACAATGCTACACAAAGCGAAGTGCAATTCCCACACTTCACTTTTTTGTAATTAAAATTAAAATGACAGCTCATCCTTTTACATGTAACTATAAAACTATAAATAAATCACGCACATATATGGAAGGTATTTTTACAAAATGAATAAAACGACAAAGAAATACAAAAAAAATCTAAAACAAGGTTCGTTTTAAAAAATTCTACCCAAAAGTTACACCTAACCTCACCCTCACAACACAAAAAAACAATGAATATGTTTCCCACATGTGCATCAACCAACACACGTGCATATGTAATGAGTGTACATACCAGCTGTGTCACGTCCCCGGTAAACAATTCCAAGTGCAGGTAAAGTGCACAGTGCACGAGCTTCATGCACATGTGGCCTTTCATATATGTATAATGTGGATATGTGCAATGTACATATGGAAGATAACAGAGGGAAATCGAAAGGAAAGCAAAAACTATATTTAAAAGGACAAAATGTATGCTGTGTACATTTAATGGTAACTCAACTGTGGTTTTAGCGTATTTTATCGCGACTGCAGCATTGAAAGATAGAGGTGAACACCGAACACTCACAAGCTTACGTTTTTTATATCTATGTATGTATATCAAGCAAGAATGTACACCAGGAACTAAAGGCAAGTTGTGCAAGCACACAAGTAGGTGTGTAGTGTGTATGTACTGATATTTCTGTACAATTTTGGTAAAAGTAAAAGAACAATATGTAATACATGTACAGCATAAGGTAGATACAATATGTGTGTGTATTGACATCTGAATTCGCCTTGTTTTGGACTGTATGTATATAAAAACATCTGTCTGCCTGCAAACTGGAAGTACAATGTATATTGTAGTAGGTACATACTACATACACATTCTGATTCCAAGTTCCCAAATTAACTCATTTAGCTCATTTAGCTGGTTTTGTGCGTGTGTATAAATACGTGCGTGTGTTTACACATACAACCATACACATATATATACTTACTAGAGGTTAGGCATTTCTATTACATCATAAAAGAGCACCGGTATGTTGTGTATATTGTACATTGCCGGTGGCGCATCTGCTTAATTGACTTCCCTTTTCCTGCCTTTTCCTTCCTCTGTCTGTTCTCCAAAAAGAAAATTCTGTAGTGGCAGCTTCAAAACTGTACAGTTAGTTGACATGTTTTTTCCTTCAGTTTGTATCAAAGTCTTTCTAAATAGACCCAAAACACTATAAAGGATTGACATACCAAATACATATGATAACAAACCAAAAAACATCTTTGACAGCTTCCGAGGCTTAAAGTTTGGCCGAAAAGGTAAACAATGAGCTCAGATCAAAACTTGCAAAATTTTGTTGTACAGTATGTTTGATCTGTAACTGCTCTTTTGATTTTAATTGAATTATAATCTAACGCCATCACATATTGCTTATTCTAGTTATTCAGTGTAGTTTTACTTCCCCATGTACATATGTATCTACCGTTTTCTCTCCTCATCTCCCCCGCCCACGTTGAGGCAATGTTGTGACTCGCAAGTTTATCGTTAATGTTATGGCCACTTATACGATATTACGATTCAAGTTTACAACATGAACAACAACATGGCCCGGTTAGGTACATCAAAGTTTAACCGGATAACTATCTGCAGTATAGTAGGTACTGCAAGTCTCAAACTGTAGGCGCAAAACCGTTTCCTTGTTGTAATAAAGATAAGCAAGCGTTCCCATACTCACATGTCATACCTCCAATGCTAATACATACATACACATGATGTGTACAGTGAACAATCTTTATTTGTACCTAGACTTGGTACTGTAGAAAATAAACTTGTCCCGATGTACATACAGTGGAAATAACTGCTGGAGGACTAGAGGAACTGGAGGAAGAGGAAGTGGCAGACTGGAGAAAAAACCCCGTCGTGATGGCATAACATGTACCAAATACCGAAACATGACATGTATTTAAAAGTTCCTCCTGCCTCCTGGGTACGTTAACGACACTCCTCAATATGTACTGTGTACATATTACATGTACATACACATGTATAGATACATAACACATATTCTATATCCTTACGAATATACATACATACACACGAATGTCGTTTCTCTCCGGAGTCTTTAAATTTATACAGATAATACGCAAGCATATCGTAAATACGGCAGATGGAAAGTACGATATAAATATTAAATACACAGAAACATATGTACACGCGCAGTGTAAGACGGAAGATGTTGCATGTTGCGAAATATACGGTGTGTATAATATATATTAAATACAAAATACAATTGTACAAGTGTAACAAATACGTATATACGTACATGAAATTCATTGCCCTTCTCCTGTTTCTCCCACTCGAAGTTGAACCAGGAAAACAATAGAGCGATCATATCATATCGTACATTTATGTAAGTACGTAGGGTATATTTGACATGATGTATGATGTATGCATAATATTTTGCGACAGTTATCTTTATTTAAATATGTATTCCTTGAACATATTCCTTCCCCATACTTTTGCGGTCTCAACGCAACTCCTCCTAATGGAAACGACCACATTATTATTATTATTATGACGATGATGACTACTTTTAATATAATATGCATAAATATACCTACAAGTTTACTCAGTAGACACTGATTTCTTATTATACTCCATGTTTTACCTAGTTAACCAAGACTTTGCTTTCTCTCTCTCTCTCTGCTCAAAATTCAAGATTTAATTAAAGTACACTGATGATGAAAACGAAAATGAAGAAAGAGAGGAACATCATGATGATGATGATGATGGCGGTGGTTTGGTTCGTGGTCGTTGATGCCCACCATGCCGTAAAATGTTTAAGAGCTCCAGCTCTCCTTCTTTCCTGTGTATGTATGTAGTATGTAGTTAAGAACAACGTGGGACGAGAGCTGAGGGCTGTTGGAGTGGAGAAAACTACTTTTGTAAAATCTAATATCCTAATCTAGAATCTAGAACAAGCTTTTCTTTTAACGTGTATTTGTTACATACAAAGGACAAAAAACTATGGTCCATGTTCTATGGTTCTGTCTTCTCTCTTCCTGCTTTTTGAAACTGTATATATTGTATATAGTCATAATGTGTGGTCATTGGCAGACCCCGGCCAAGCAAAGTAGTGTAAAAGTAGAGCCAATAGTCGAGTCAGGCCAGAGATTGTATGCAGTATGCACATACAGCAGAGTAGAAGAAAGTGTAGAAGATCCATATAGGCAAAAATCTATTCAATTCCACTTCCTACTTTTATTTCTCTCCCCACTCTCACTCAACTCTATACTTCTTCTTTCTTTCTTGACTTTAATTCGGGGTCTATATATCGTTGATTGTAACTGACTCTCAGTCAAAGCCTCTTATACATTATACATTAGAGGAAGGTACAACCGCTTAATTTTTCTTTCTCCAGCAAGTAACTTCCTCCACAGAAATACATACATACACACATACGTATAAGTAATAAAGTCTAGAGAGACATTCGTGAAGTTTGGCATTCTGACTGGAAGAAACGTAGAAACCTTTCTTATGTATACTTGAGCGACTTTTCCTGTACAAAGTATTTCTCTCAAGGTTTGATTTTTATATGATGACTAGCTTGTATCATCGATTTGTCAACACACGCTGTACATTATTCCAAAGCTCCCTACTAGTTGACAGACGAGAGCTTGGCTAATTGTTCTTCTTCATATAATGGCTGAAGGATTACACAAATTGAGCAGAATTTCCTTGTTCTCATTTCTCTTCTCACTCTTTTCCCTCGTCTTTCGTCTCGATCTCAACTTAAACTTTGAGTCCTTTTTCTTCTCCAGTGCTTGCTTTCTTTAGTGGTGGAGCAAGGAACAAGTTGTTACATTATTGGTTATTATTTCTCCCTCTTTTTTCTTTCGAGGGGAGAGAACCTGAAACTTTTCCTCAATACCGTTAGTGATGTGGATTCATTACATAACATACATGTTTATGTATGTGCGTAGTTACATCTACATGTATGTATGTCTGTAGAGAAAATCGAAAAAGAAAGTTCAATGTAAAAGATTTATTCTATGAGTACATATTGTGCCTATGTATACAAAGCTGGCCAGCCTTTAAGCAGCTCATGTTTTCAACTTACGTAGTGATGTAATATATTATGAAGATACAAAAAGCCTCTACCATGTATAAATATATAATATCATATTATGATACAATCTATAATATATATTTGGCGTTTTCTTCGTAATGTCTATCTCTATGTACAAAGATACACACAGTTTCATTTTATATGGATTATCTCGATCGTTCACCTATCATAACTTTTCGGGCTTACTTTTATTTTATTTATCATTAGTGTGGTCCCCGGGAAGTAAAAGTAATCGTAAATACAGGATACAGTACAGTGCACAAGTTACAACTTACATTACACATGTAAGAGTATACTTATTACCTCGAAATATTCGTATCATGTGTACACCGTCCTTCACGACTGTGGCTATCTGGTCTGGTCGTCCCTTTACAGCCACATCACATCATTCCCTTTCATATAATTGTCAATTTATATGGATGTGATCTGTATTTTATGCATGAGCGGAGTAAAAGTATTTGTGCAACAACTTCATTTCATCAAACAAATCCAAACACACATACCCAACATATGTACATATGATGTACCAACCAAAGTACAAACTTGTATACTTTGGTTGGAACGAATATCAGCTCAGCTTCCCATTTCGCCCAGGACCACAAACTAAAAACCTGGGATTTGTATAGTATAGTTGTAGTCAACTCATCATGTTCGTGTGTCTGCTTGAAATCCTCAAGAGTAGACAGTAGACACAGATACCCTACTGATAGTTGATGGTATTTTTGGTAAAAAGGTTGGACATTGAGCACACACATTTCATAATTTAAACATTACACATTCTAAGTATTGCTCATCAGTAAAATCAATTTTTCCTTTCAAAAATATTGACTGTGACTGATTTTTCAGTTTTTCCTGTTCTTTAGTGACGAGAATTTTTTTAAAGTCTCTGAATTTTCATGGGTGTATTTTTTATCGACAGAAAAGCTTCATTATTTTTCCCATGCAAAGCCTCTCTTTTATAAATGTGGACATTATTACTTTCTGTGGCGAGATTATTAGACCACACTTGAAGTTGAATTGAACATGGAACAGAGCGTCGTAATTATATTTCCACGGTAAGCCTACAGATGTATGTATTATGGATGGATGTGGCTTGGGCTTTCGTCGTCCTCGTCAGCATTTTCAGTTTTCTATACACTGCCACACAGCAATTTATTACATTTAATAATGTTGGTTTGACATACAATTTTCCCCAATATTTTTGAACTGATTGAACTTGAATCAAAATCTAAATTTTGTTCGTTCTGTTGGGTTCAGATTGAAATTTGAAATTCTATGAATCTACTGCTAATGCCCTTCCATACGATCCTCCATTACATACAAATGACTGTCGTGTATATTGTATGTATAGACAAATATATTTTATTGTATTGCACGAATCACACATACATATGCATCTCTAATTTAAAATGTGTATTTTATTATGCATGTATCTTTGCGTAATTGTTTTGTACACAGATAAAAGAAAACCATCCATGAGACAGCCAGCGACAGAGAGAAAGGAGATGGGAGCAAACGAGTGCGGAGCAATTAGCATACCAAGTCCATTAATTCACCACTCAGCAATTTCAATGGGCAAGTCAAAGTACATATGAACAGGGAAATACGAGGCGTATGAACGTAGATAGAATAGAATAGAACTGAGACAGAAAGCGCATACGTAATACGTACAAACAGGTACATACGTACATGTATGAAAGTGAAGAAGCCACACCGACCAAACCAAAGCAAACGCAAATAGCTATACAGGAACTCATCAGACGATACGGTATTGTGAGCGTTGACTTGGTGGAGAAAAGTCAACTTGAAAATCCGATTCCGAAATACAAATCTCGTTTCGACCCCCCTTTGGACGATTTCTCTTTATGCTCTCTGCACGGTCGACTTTGCTAACTATTTATTTACTTTCTATGCATACACTACAATGTGATGATTAGATGCACTATAAGTATATGCACGCATGCACATGGAACTTGATAAATACTGTGTAGAAATGTAAAGTACAAGATCTCTTTCTCTGTTTCTACAGTATTATCATTCCTTTACTTTTATCAACATAAATAGTTAGTTATTCAAGTTTGCATATGTGGATAGTGAACAAATTATAGATTGTCAAGTCAACCAACGCACCACCAATTTACATGACAGTCAGACACGTGCATATATGTATGTATGTATACACAATATTTGTTTTTAATCAAATGGAGGCTCAAATTTTACTTTCGTAGTCTATTAGCACACCAAAAGTAAAATTTGAGCCACCATTTGATTAAAAACAGGGAGCACGCTGAGCAGAGCGATTAGTTATATCCGACGGACAATGAACATTATTTATTACCGTATTATGGAAGGACAGAGAAATTACACGTCTTTTCAATTACAGGGAACCTTTCAGACCTTACACAAATTCCGTCAACTTTGTTGTCGTACATTTTTTTGGGCTCTTTGTTTTATTTCCATCACAAAATCTGGAGACAAGAAACTCCAGATTTACAACGAAGGAATTTGCGAATGAAAGAAGTCTAACGATGTTGCTGCATATGGCACAATGCAAAAGAACCCGGTGTACGCATTATCAGTGTAAAGCCAACTCGAACGACAATTCTTTACATGCTGTCCAACCCCATCAATGCCCCTATACTATTCCACATTGTACATACTTTGTATGTATACTTGCACATTTTCAATCCACTCATTATGTATTGATTTGACAATAGATATATGTATATTATGCTATTGCGTCTGTTGTTGTTGTCTTGACTGACTTTTCAGGGAAAAGCTTTCACTTCCACTTTCACATTTCCCCTTGCGCTTTGAACTCGCCTCTCCCATCCTTTGACGACGACGATATTTCCTTTTGATTTGGTCCTCCGTTCATTTGTCTATAATGGTATACTTTTCATTTTCCTGTGTACAATGAAAAGTTGAGAGACAGTACTATATTTGTAATATGAAAACTGCTTATTGTCTAAATGCACTTAAGGCAGGTCACCAAGCACATTTTACTCTTTCCCTTAAAAGTTTGCTGCCAACTTTTTGAGTCACCAGGTAGTCAGAAAACGGTCGTGCATACCCTTTGAAGCTACGAAATGCTTGCTACAAAAGCAAAAAACAAAGGAGGTGACACTTGCGAGTAAATGTCAAAAGCATAGAGGACGACAGTGAAAAAGTCACAAAGATAAAATAAAATTGCTGTGTTAAAAGTGTATAGAAAGGCTCTATGGGCATAAACGTACAAAATACTGTAATTTGCACTGTTTATTTCAATTTCGCTGTGTAACTACAGTTCAAAAACTTTACATACATAGTTGTATATAGTTTCAAAGCTATTCTTTAAAAAATATGTATAGTGTATCTAATGGCCTCCTGTTTTCTGTTGACAATTGAACGTAGTAATTTTGTAATCAAGTTTTCTCCTTTTACTCAGAAGGGGACAGGAAGGAAGCACGAATTTTTATACCAATATTCTTTTACAGTCAATGTGAAAGAAAAAAAATTCACGAGGCGCAAATTTTCCTACAGAGCACCCAGTTCTTGGAAATTCGACATGCTACGCAGGTTCAGTTCAATATTGCAAGATTATTTATCACTGTATTAATTTCTTTTACGTATATTTACATATACTGTTTTCTCTGATAAAAATGACAACTTTGTTTGTAAAGAGAGCACAATATAAAATATGTACACAAGCAGGAATAAGAAGCCTTTTCACTCCTGCCCAAATTGTAACTATAGAAATTGCGCTCGTAACTTGCCAACTCCGCTCAAACGTAGATAAAAAGAAAAAGAGGTGAAAATGGAAAATGGAATTGAAAACGAAAGTTAAAATGAGCAATCAAATGAGAGTGAAAATAAAGGTGGGGTGAAAATTTGTTATAAATGAGATTTGTACCTACAGGGACGAGACCGGAAGAGCGCACAGAAAGACGGCAGAAAGTTTATAACTATTGGGCTATACACAAGAGAAAATTGTTTTTGTCTGTGGTCTAAAACTTCTTCTTTTCTGCGTGTATAAGCACCTTTAAATGAAATAAATGAGAAAGACTGATTAATGAAAATTTCTGGCTCTCCCAATTCACGATTCACGATCCACCATTTACAATTTACGATCCTCTATCCACCTAGCCAAAGATCCACTCACACTCTCTTCTCACACTTTTGCACACCAACCCAAAACCAAAAGGCAACTTACGTTACTTACTGTCTATTGCTGCGATTCCACAAACTTGTCTTCAGTAAAAAGTGAGCAAAGCTCAATAGATGTGAATGGGAATCCAAATCCAAGTTCAGGTCCAGGTCCAGGTCCAAATCCAAATCTGACGCCAATAAATACGACGACGAGTAACCAACTCCAGCTTCACTTTTCCGCTCGACATCCAACACTAACTCCAGCTCCAGCTCCAATTCGAACAACTCCAACCCAACTCTCAATCCAAATCTCAGAATGAGAACATAGGAAGTGGAGAAAGAGTGAGAGTGAAAGTGAAGGGAAAACTTCAATCCTAGTTCAACTCGTTCCTCTTATACGATACTCAGTCACTCACACTACATATTCCACTCCAGTCTCAGGTTCAGTTCTGCTCCAGCTCCGATTCCGACTCCGGCTTCGGCTCCAACTTGCCTCGTCTAACTGAAGACGAGGAGATTGAGGATTCTGGGATCTGGAGTTTCTGGCTTCTGCTTCAATGCAGTTTAGACTTGCTCTTCGCCTGCTTCCTCTTCTCTGATTCCGCCACTCGCTCTTCCTCCCTTTTACGTATACTTTCTACTTTCTACTATACATTGTACACTGTACACAATATCCATCTATCTGTTTTCTCGCTCCAACCTCCACTCTGTGTACTTGTCTGCCGAGGCTGAAAATGGATAGAGAGAGAGAGAGACGAGGAGCCATGCACCAGTACCACGACGAAGACGACCAAGGACGATGAAAATGAAAATGAAAAGAAGCGAGAGAGAGAGAGCAAGAGGGACGTCGAAATCGGGAGAGAGAAAGTAGGTCCATTCTATTCTATTTTCACTGTCTCTGCTTCCTTCGTCTACATACTGATAGCAACCAACCAACAAACTAACCAGCCAGCCAGCAATACACATACGCATCATAGAATTTATAGATATTCTCATTTCCATTGTTCATGTAAGCTCTCAGTTCGATGGATTTGGTTTGCTTTGGTCTGTTCTGGCGACTCGTCTGGACTCCAAATGTAGTAATATACGTATAAAATAGGGAAATTGAAGGAAAGAAACAGAGAGAGAGAGAGAGAGAGAGAAAGTGGAAGAGTGAAAGTAAAGTAGCGTGAAGAAAGAGTGAGAGCGAGGTCATATTGTCAGCTCGTCGTGTGTATGTGTGTGTGTGTGTATGTATATTGTGCGTCTATGTATTGGTGTATCTGTATCTGTTCTGTTCTGTTCTGTATAGCATGTTTCGTATGGTGCGGCCTTGTGAGTGTTGTTGATGGCTTGCTGAAGCTTGTAGATTGTACTTTGGTTGTCGTCGATTTGATTTTTTTTCCTTTCCTATATAGCTGCTAGCCTCCTTTGCCGTTTCTTTTGTTACTTATGCTTTCTTCGGCCGCGTTCTCCATTTCTTCTCCCCGCCTCTCGCTCTCCTTCTTTTTTCCCTCCCTATTCAAAGATATACATTAGATTTAGAATACTTTTTGCTCATATACAGTTAAGACCTTGGAAATGGAATTGGTGTTTTTCTGCGTCTTCTTCTTTCTTCTCTCGTTTTTTATCCATACACTTACTTGTACATACTTCCTTTTCCTTTTTGCCATTGCCATTTTTCCACACTTGCCAATTTTGGCGAAGGAAGCCATCGTTTAAAACACAGGAATTGAAAACAGATTATGGGAAGTGGCAACCGCCCAAATATTGTAATAGCATAATAATATGTTCAACACACGTATGTAAGTAAGGATGTATAAACATTTTGTAAAGCCAAAAGTATCCTAAATCATGATTTTGGCAAAAAATCCATGTGTATAGCAAAACAATTTTCGTCCGTGGGCCGGTTTAATATGGATTTTATAGCTTATGTGTATGTAGTTCAAGAGGTATGAGTTTAGTAAAACGTTTGGTACTAAATTCCAATACAGAATTCTTTTATTTTTTCAATTTCCCTTTTGATAATTTTCACCTTTCCCGCTCTACAGTCTCAATACCAAATTTACGATTTGTTTTGAAACATGACGCTGTGTGTATGTATTTAAAATAAATAAATAATTCTTACAAAAAATAAAAACAAATAGGCCTATTTCTATAATGTATGTTAAACCTCCTTAATAATGTATGTATTTTAGCAATGCGGACATTGTGTTACTGAAAGTTTCACTTTCTTCCATGTAAAACGTTTTTTCTTGCTTGAAGTAGGTACGATGTTGGCAACTCTCTCATTTTTTGCATGTGTGTAGACTGTAGAGTGTAATATACAGATACATATGTAGCATAAAAAGGGAAACGCGTAATATCAGAACGTGTGTATGTGTGTGTGTGTGTGTGTGGATGTCGTTTTATTCAATGAGTCAACGTGTCTGCAAGTTATACACAAGTGTATTTCCAACTCCTTTCCTTAATCCACATTATACACTCTGGAGTTTTTACTTTGTGACTTTGCAAAGCCCCTCTTAAGTGTATGGAAATAAGTGGGATGAATGTAGAATGTTGAATAAATTCAAAGGCTTATGGCTTCAGGAAAGAAAGAAGAAGAAGACGGCGAAGACGAGGACGAGGACGAAGACGCGGAATAAGAGAAGGGAGACGGAGCGCCAGGAAAGTGAAAAGTGAAATATCCTTTGATAGATAATGATGACGCGAAATAAGGAGAGAGTTGGAGAGAGAAAGTGATGAGGAAAAGATGGCGATGATGAAGAACATGAAAATGTAGATGATGCCGCTGACACGTATAAATATAGATGAAGATGTCGAGAATAATAGCGAGAGAGACAGAGAGAGAAAGAGAGAGAAAACTATGCCTATGTCTATATGTTTGAAAGTTGGCTTGTCCTTGTCTCCAGTTTCTGCTCCTCTCACTACCTCCTCACATTTAGTTAGCATTCTTATCGTCGTTTCGCAGTTTTCCAAAAGTGGCGGTGGTGGAGTAGGACCAAAGGGAAAGGGAGAGAGAAAGTGAGAATGAGAATTAAAGTTAGAGTTTAAATGACTTTCCTTTCCATTGGCTTGAGGCTCTTATCCTCATCTTTATCCTTATTCCTTATCCTTATATATGTATGTATGTATTATGTATGCGCGCTGTCAAGGACAAACTACAAACGGAGGAAACTACACAGAATTGGGCGATATGAGGAGAATACGAAGGTAAGAAAAAGATGCTTCAAGTATGCGCTGATGTTAATTTATTTCGTATTTCATGCTGTTTTGAGAACAATTTTACTCGGTGTAAAAAGTGTCATCGAGAAAAATATTCTACATCCATTGAGTTTATACTCTACAATTATTTCATGTATATTACACAGGGAATTCAAACGTCAAATTGTTCGTAAGAAGTTCCTAAACGGAACCGTGCAAAAACTTAATGAAAATTCACACGAAAAAATATATTTTAGGCACCAACTGCAAGAATTTTCCATTTATACATTATTACACACGGAAAATTAGTATTTCAGTCAGTGCAATGCACGATATGCTTTGGCTACAGAGAACGATCCTCATGATAAAAGTTCTTTAATCACGGTGGATTATTCCTCAGATTATCCAGGTTATTGAACCTAATGACTAATGACCTTGTTTATAGTTACTTCATGTTGCTCCTTCAACAGGAGTTAAATGAAGGTATTTGTATTTTGTATGTACGTGTGCGAGTATTTACCAAGCCATTAATTCAATTTTATTATACGACTTTGAGAGTGCTACATGGAGATTTCAAACTGAAAATCAGTTCTTACAATGTTTGTTCCTTTTTTGTCCTTTTTCCGAGTTCTTGCTTAATTAAAACAGCAAATTAACGAGATACACAACTAAACCCCAAAGTTTTTTCGCTTCGTGTCCCCCTTTCTGATCTTCCTCATTTATATGTATGATGTATGCAGGTTTATTGCCGTTCGCATCGAGAAAGTTTGAAATGAATAGCTGTCTGGCTATTAAAGTACAATAATATGGGTTCTCATTACTATACAGGAAGAAAACTTTGTTGAACCTTGAAAAAATTTCTACTTGAAATACGTTACTCATTTTTTTATATCTGCCAACAAATTTCTGTTCTATCCTTGTGAGAATCCACCATGAGAGTATAAGCAAAAGAATAAGAATGCAAAAGAGAAAACCTTTTCTCTCAAGTTGATTGCCATCAAAACTCCAAAGTGGTGTTTTTGTAGTTTTTATGGATTTATTTTCATTTCCATTTCCATCGATATACATAATACATGTAATATTTGTGTCCCCTTTTGAATCCTCATTTTCTATTGTTATTGTTATTTTTATTTCTAGATATCTTGCATCCACAGATTTTCTTGATGTACACACACACATTGGAAATTTATTGATATTTCTTTCTGCCTCGGATTTTGCTTTTACGTTTTCAGGCTTTTTTCCCTTTGCACTTTTCTCTGCTCTGTCACACATAGTATCAACCACGCCAAACCATACCGAGCCATACAAATAAATCTATGAGACCCTTTCCCCATTCTTTCCTTTGACTATTTCCTGCTTTTAAAAAAGTCCCATGTGCCGAATGTCGAATTCAGAAGCAGAAGCAACCTCAATTTTTCTTGGAGCCAGTCAACGAAAAGCCAAAGAAGTCAACCCACGCGGAAAGAAAGTCAGCAAACAGAGAGATACATGTACAATGTTCAGGCGTACCTATGCTGTGAAATGTATAATGTATATAATAGCAAAACTATAGCATCAGAGCTGCTGACGACTATCTTGATTCTGGATGTTTGTAGATATTTTGAAGCTTTATATACGAACAAGCAGGCGAAACAACGGTGTAAACGAAGCCAGGGCTGATTGTGATTGTGCGAACATACAAACTCCAACTATATACGTATTACACATTGAATAGACAATATATATAAGGAATCCAGAGTAAAATGTATGTATAAATACAAGAGGAAGAAAGAGAGAGTCTATGTATTTGGAATAAATAAAGAGGAAGAGACTTTCGTCATATCCTTTGGGATCCATCGGAGAAAGCCGTGGCCGGCTTCCATTCTCTTCAAACCATACCAAACCAAACCAAGTTAAGTCAAGGACCACTTGTGGCTGTGCTGGCTGCTCTATTGATGTGTCGACTATTATAGCTGCGTATTGCGTATACATACTTTGTATACAAACTCCTTTTGCAACTTGACTCTCTTTTGCTGTCTCTATTAGTTTTGATTTCCCTATTTTGTTCGGTGTCCTGAGATTTTAGATAAGGAAGGAAGAGCATCAGGGAAAGTGAACTCGGAGGAACTCAAAACTTGGAGTGAGAGTCAAGTACGGGCTGCATATATAGATACACTGAACTTGTACATTGTACATACATATACTGAGTATTCTGCTACAATGTCGCTTTTTTCTCTCGAATTTTGCTCCACATACAATATAATCTTGTTTTGTTGTTTCTACCGCAGTCGGTAGTGGGCTCAACTAAGTTAAAGTGGGAACCTAAATACGTATAATATATATATATAGGTTTAGAATGCCGAAAACTTTTGTCTCTGTTTATCTACAGATATAAATACAGGTATAGCTTGCGTTTTTGAGTCGCCTCGAGTCAAAACAAAAGCTCTTGAAAAGTTGAAAATAGCTATCATAATGTCAACTGTAGTGTAGTGTTGAAGTTTGGTTAGTGTTGTAGGAGTCCTCATTCTACTATTACTACCTATATATTTTGTCAATAAAATCAATATAGAGGGTGAGAGAGTTCTTTTTAATGTACAAAGTGTTGACATGACGGCATGTTTACATTTATTCTGTCGCAAAATAAATTCACCGCACAGTTGGAGGTCATGATTGGATTTTGTCATGAGCAACGCCAAGAAAATATCGATAAAAAATGGAATTTGATAATAATAATATGAAGGTTTTAGAATTGAGCTTGAATGAGGGGAAGTGCAAAATTAGGGCGTCTGGATTTTCAATGTGACAGGTTCTCGATATTTCAAGGTAGGCGTAGTTAGTAGTTATGTAGATTTTATTCAGCATAAATTTCACATTTTTGTTGACAGTGCATAGTTTTGTGGAAGGAATTGAAAACTGACGCTATAATTATTTCTCCAAGATATCAAGAATATAATAAATTGATATTGATAGCTGAAACCTTGTACACTGGACCTACTGCATCAGACTTCAAAATCAGCTGACCTGTGTGTAACTAGCTTCACAATTGTGAAGGCATTCTTTTCGAAGAAACTAGGTTATCTTTTGTTTTGGGTAATTCAAATTGATAGTGGAGCAATTGCATGAAGGTCATAATAATTTCAAGTTGGGAAATATTGCAGTGGCTGTGGCAGAGCAATCGACTTACTGAGTAACAGCAATGTTTGTACTTCCTTGTCTTATTTTATTTCATTTATATCAAGGTTTTATTGAGATTCCGGCTGAGTAGTTCCACTCGTTGCAATTTTCGATTTCCAAAGGAAGTTCCAGGCGGCCACAAATGATCAGCAAATGTCTCGATGGCGTTTTCAAGCTGAGCTCTTAGCGTGCCAAAATAATACTTGCCGTTTTTAGGCCTACTTTCTTTTGGCCAGTTTTATAAATGCGGAAAAAGTGATAACTTTTTAAACAATCATCCGAAGAATAGCGCATATATAGAATGTAGGACCCTTTTCCATTAACAAAAAATGAAATCACTGTATACTGGAAGTTAAAAGTATAGAAACTTGACAAAATATAGGACAGCTTTTTTTATCATGTTCATAAGTACATGTTCAAGTATGACTTTACACAAGTTCTATTCCAGTCCTTAAAGTGTCTTTCCCTGGAAATCCATTGGCGGCAGTGCAAGTTTACCCAACTATTAATAAACCCTTTTAGTTTGAAGTGGAACTCTAGAGTATTTAACAAGTCCAAATCAATTGAACATATAGTTTACCAAAATTATAGCAAATAATAGCAGTTACCGCACTTTATTTTACTAAATATATTTAAAAAATGGAGCTCAGATTGATGACCTGAAAGTCATATGCGCATGGTACTGTACACTCAATGATTGTATTTACGAGGAAGGATCATGCGCGTTCGCCAACCTTTTGGAGCTGCAATATTTACAATTTCGTACAAGCGCTGCTGAATGCAGTTGAGTTTTGTACGTCTTATCAGTACAAACTATGAACGTAAGAACGGTGCCCGAAACCAACGAAGCCATTGAAA
Source organism: Sminthurinus bimaculatus (assembly GCA_034698285.1). Taxonomy (NCBI): domain Eukaryota; kingdom Metazoa; phylum Arthropoda; class Collembola; order Symphypleona; family Katiannidae; genus Sminthurinus; species Sminthurinus bimaculatus. The sequence goes on along the minus strand of JAQIVE010000826.1, from coordinate 5,017 downwards.
GCTTGTGTATTGTTTACAATGCGTAATATAACTTTCGACATAAGTCATTGCACTTTGAAACATTTATTTTTCTTTTGTAATTTAGTCATCCGAGATTTAATGTCGTAGTAAAACGTATTGTACTTTTATGACCGAACTATTGAGCTGCCGACAGTATCTTTGTGTTTCAAGGGCTTGCCAATCACTTTAAACAAAACGAACACTTTTGAAATACAGATTTTGAAAAATTTAGACACATTAAAAATTTTGAAAAGTTCCTTGAAAAGCCGTGGCGGTTACGTAATGATAACTAAAAAACAAATTCGTTCTTTTCAAAAGTCTAAGAGCGCCATCAACGTTCTCCACAAGCGCGAGTTACAGAGTAATACAAAGAGTACTTATGGATTGAGAGAATGCAGAATAATTTTAGTTGATGAAGGAAATAACTCTTTTTGCCAACCACTTTTCAAATTTTGTTATCTACTTTTTTTTAATTCTTATACTTTTTGCAATATAAAACATCTTGCGCTACAAAAACTAATAAATTGAACTCAACCATAATATTTTGGATACTACATTTGGCCAAATAGAAAATATTACCAATAATTGTTGACACATTTAACAACCAACGAAAAGGCAAATACGCATTGATCTATCTCGGAGTTTTTCGATTCGCGAATCAGACACAGATTTTTTCGTCAAAAAAATCGTTCGTGCAACCGCTAGGTGAAGCCATGGCAAACGATTATGTATGTTGTATGAACCTAGAGCCGAAAGGAAACCAACACTTGGATAAAACTTCCAGCCTACCCCATACCCAATTTATGTATTAATAACCAAAGGTCCAAAACGATCGATTACAAATGAGACTTTGAATTGCAACTATTTCAAGTGTAAATTTTTTATATACATAGAGTGAACGACTTACGAGTACAAAAAATAGAATTTAAATACAATTGAGTAGTTACGAGTAACCTAGCAATTTTGTTTACTATAACTTTTTTATTTTGAAAATAAATTGTTGTTGGTGTCTACAGTAACAACTTATTTATCTTAAAGTCTTCTAATTTCTAGACCTCGACCCTTGAACAGTCGAATTTCAATAGGTACTATAAAAAATAAAAAAAATTCTGAATTTTCGATTTTCTATCTGTGCTCGGTATAGCGGTGAAAAATTCCGCGCAACGTTACCGTGCCTACTTTGCAAATATGACCTCCGTTTAGGACGTAACAAGCTTATAAAATTCCACTGATGCAAACTGTATATAGAGCGTTATTTAGAGAGCCTTACGGTATATTTTTGCCGGTAGATACAGGATATATTTTTATACTGTATCGACTTGTCATAAAAATATTGCGTAAAAGAAGCGGAAGTACGAAAATAGTTACAAAATGGAGTATGGAATAAGTACATGAAATTACAGGATAAAATGTTTTTTCAAAGGGCAGAACAATGGCAATGGTTTATCACAATGACAATAGAAAGCAGTTATGTACATTTAATTTCTTGATGGCGACGACAATTATCTGGTTGTTATAGGATATAATTGAACGATGCCATTTAAATTATAAACTATTACAATAATATGGGAATATTTCCACACACGAATTGACTGCAGTGTGAGCTTTAGGTATATGTACATAATTTTAGTGTTAGTTTTCGTAGAGCCGTGGTAATAAATAATAATAATGTGGTTGTTTATTACTCTTTATTGATTATTTTCCTTTATGCCTCCACGTGGCTTGTACTTGTCCTAACCTAGGTAGCTTTTTGTGCCTACCATATACATACGTGTGTATGCCTTAAAATATTTTCCGCACAAATATATCACATACTTATGTATAACTTTCGTACCTACTTGCATTTAGATTTTGTTGCGCGTAGAACATGTAACCTATATACACTATAAACACAATAAAAATGAAAAATACGCACAATCTAATAAAATGGACCCTAAAATTGATGCCTGCTTTATTTATTTATTATTATTAACAGAGAAAGCATCATCTACAAAGACTATACACTCTGAAAAGACCACGACACGGCAACCGCAACTCCCCTTTGTCCATATGTAATATGTACAGTGTACAGATATTTTCCTCCTCTATTTATAATAGAGGAGCGAACCTCCCTACCCCGTCGATGCATATATAATACACATAAGTACATAAATATATTATGGTCCTGGTATAATGTTTTGTCTTATCATGGATAATTTAAATTTACAGTCCATATAATACTAATAATACTACAGTACATACATACAAGGTACTTGCTTGACTTATTCTTTTTCGCTTTCTCCCTTCTTTCTCTGTGTAAAGCCAGTGCAGAGATCCAACGTTTCAAGCGGAACAACCAGTGCATGTCCAAGACTACAGGTAAGAATGTACTTTAGGACAGTGCAAATATGCACAGTGAATGCTACCCAATCAGTACAAAACAAAATACATATCTACAAGCACAAAACAAACACGTATGATGAGCAAATATTGTGTTGATATATACACAACAAGAATACACACGAGATATGTATGTACAAGGGATAGTTATTCATACTTTCAATTATTATTTTCATTATTGTTATTGATGTTCCTACTACTTTTGCCATACTTTTTGTCCACTATGTGTCTTTATTGTACATGCATACATACACATTTGATTTTGATTAGCTTCTACTACATGCTTGTACATATGTATAGTCAAAGAGGGAATATCAATAAGAATATCAATATGGAATTCCGCCCATTCTTCCTGACTTCATTCCCTATTCTCCACATATGTATACCCATGAAAATAATGGAGCAAGGTCTCATTTCTCATTCTTATGTTTGACCTCATGAACGAGAGACCGAGAAAGAGACGAGGAATTTCACCGGTAACATACTGAACCAATACAAACTTACCTACATACACTACCCAAACAATATTATTTATTATTTTAGCAATGTATGCACACTTTATGATATTTTGATGTATGTAGCTACGTACATATTTACAGTTGATGGTGGAATTAGGAATATTGACTAATACCAATCGATACATTTACTTCCTCGAAGGAATTGTACAATATATGCTGATTTATATGGCGTAGGAATTTTGTTTTGTATAATATTGTAAGTGTGTTTTGTATATTAAATGTATCGTTATTTAAAAATTATATTATTCATACCCATCCATAACATATCATCACACATGCAATATTTTGTGGCTTGTGGCGTCAATATTCTAGAGATTGATGTATTTATACCTGCAACATACAATGTACAAATGACTATATGTATGCCATACGCCTTACTACAGATATGACTCAATTAGCGTACTTCCTTTTCCTTGATAACTATAAAAACCTAGGTTAACTGCTCCAAAAGAGCGGTATTTAGTTGTCAAATTTTTATGCTCATTTCAGCTTCCTTATTTGCATACTTCGAAAAACGTTAACGACAACTCACATTATCGACACAAGAATATTGTACAATATTAGGTAATTTATGCAAGAATATAATAATACATGTAGGTATACGTACATATGTAAAGTTCGTGTTTCTACTATTTTACGTTATATTTGAGCGTACTATATAAAATTCATAATGCATACAATTAGGAAAGATCAAACTTGTCGATGAAAATTTATTGATGGGTCATTGTGTTAATCACTGGTACACATATTAAACATCAAATATAACACACGATGCCATATATCATTTATTTCCCTCAAAATAGTGTCAGTGTAGGAAAGGTTTACGTATTTATGTGCTAAAACAGCTCAGCTTCTTCAGATATGCAAAAAACCAACCGTTTTCCCCTAACTATTTCCGTATAAAATTGCAAAAAAACTGTGCATTGTGTATCCTCTTGTGGTTACTGTTAGTGCATTTTTTTGAAGTTTGAAAGAGCTATATGGGACGAATGTGACAGGTCTGGCCAACATTATTTTTCTACGAATTTGAGATTTTTTCGCACCTAATCACAACACGTTGTAAGCTACAAATGTATTTTCTGAGCAGATTATTCATTTTCTAAGCAGCAATGAAATAGGCATTTTCTCCGCAGATTTTCTTATGCTTTCTTAGGCGTGCTTATTAGAAAGGTACCGTGTTTGTTTGAATTGTGCTGCTGCCGCACTACGGTTTTCAATTTGAATTCGCGCCGACGGACTATTCAAAGTGCAGCACTACTGGATGCTGCCCCGTACCAAAATTTCCGGCCGCAAATTGGCCCGGCGAAAAAACTTGGCCGAATTCAGCCCAATACGGCCGGAAACAATCTCCCCATTTTTTTCGTAAGGGGCAGCACAATTCAAACAAACACGGTAACTAATGAACAGACAGTCAAACAGGTCTCCAAGAGGAAAATCAGAGATTTTCCAGGAGAGACTATTTTCTACTGTACAAAATAACTAGCGAATGTTAATAGATTGTAATGACCTGCGGAGAAAATTATAAATTTTCTCAGGGGGGAGGGTGTTGAAGAAGCCACCAACTTACAGTTTAGCAGTAAATATAATCGCTGCTGAGCTTTTTTAAGATCCAGGCATAAAAACGTGTATCCTAAAGGCATTCTAAGGCTCTGTAAACCCTTAAGGCCAGATACATTTTGGTCGAAGAATAGTAATTTCCTAAACGTCGACAAAAATCGTGAACATTGAAAATCGAGTGAGAAATTTATTGGGTCGATCTCGGGCCAGTGACATTGCACGTTTCAAAAAAATCCAAAACGACAATTTAAAGAATTTTTCTTGAACGGAATTTCTCATTCAAGAAATGTTAGAAAAAAATCACGCCTGTGACGCACTGGTCAGGACAAACCAAACATGCTTCATGTGACCATCTACAGAATTCAGGTGACGTTTGTTCCGGACAGATAGTATAACTACTTTATATACCATCCACCAGAATGACTACACATATACGAGACATAGTGCGCCAAGGCGCGCCACATTTTTCTAAGTGTATATATCGGGTGATCCAGGATGGACTAGACATATGTATATGATAGGAAGGGCGCGAATCTTAAACCCATATATTATGCGTTTATGGG
>JAQIVE010000825.1:0-30901 GCA_034698285.1 Sminthurinus bimaculatus | reverse complement strand
ATTCCAGTCTCAAAATACTCCAAAATGTGGACCTATTTAATTCTTCCGAGTTTTTGTATCCAATGGAGACCTTGTTGCCTTTCTCTCTCTTGTTTTTCTTTGGGGGGATTTGCCGGGCTGAATGGAGTGGAAGTGGAAGGGAGAGAGAGAAAGCAAGAGCAGGAGCGGGTGCGGGTGGAAGGGCTCCATAAGTTGCAAACTTTGTGGAAAGACGAAAGACGCCGGGATCCAAAGAGAAAGTGGAGAAAGTGGAGAAAGAGAGTTCGTCGTGGAATAATAATTCAGGCTGACTTTTGTGTATGGTGGTGTGCTGTGCTGTGCTGGTCCTTTTGCGGGGATATCAAAAGTTTGCATCTATTAATGGTCTATTAGGGCTGAGAGAAGAACAAGAAGAAGAACAAGTCGAAGCTGCCGTCGCATCCTCACAACTTGACCCACCGACTCCTCATTCCGCAGTGGAGTCACATCCCGAGACGGGAGTTTAGATACCAGAGACAAGACGACGACGACGACATAAGGCCACAGCCAGGACGACGACGACGACTCCTCGGTTCCCTCACAATTCCTCATCAAATCCATACAACTTGCTCCCTGTCTTGTCTCCTCCTCTGCTTCTTCTTCGTCTTGTTCTTTCTTTCCCCCGATTCTTTCTCTTTCTTTATTTCGCCCGTTTTTATTTTCGGATGCCAGGGCCAAGATTTTCCGTGTGTCCCACAGAGATCAAGTCACTTGCAGCACAAGCACAAGCATGGAGAACAGGACAAATAACAAAGTTCTGCTCGTGTAGGATTTTCCAGCAAGCACCAGACTTCTCTTTTTCTTTTCTTCCTTCTTGTGCAATTCTCTTCTTGTACTTGTACTGATGATGATGATGATGGCGGTAGTCGGGAGTCGGGAGTCGGAGAGAAGATGACCACCCGAATTTGGCATGGGAATCTCCCGGCTTCCTCCTTTTCGAGTCGTACATCAAAATGAGAATAAAGCCAGGAAAAAAATGTTAGTTTCTGTTGGCTGGTCCCTCTAATGCTCCATGACGTCACACACAGCAGACACAGACATACAGTGCACAGAACACAGCACATACATAGCACAGACCAACAACTTTTGCCAAAAATCCTCCTTTCTCTTCTTCTTCTTTTTTCCTTTCTCCTTTCTCCTCCTCCTCTTGCTTTCTCTCCTTTTTTTCTCTGTGGATTCAGTAGAGACGTAATTAAGAAATCTCTTTTCCTCTCCTCCTTATTTTTCCAAAGATGAATACAAGATTCATGAGAAATATGCCGTCGCCTCTGTTGTAATGTACTTTTTCTTTTGGCCTTCTCCTCCATGTTTTTCTTTTCCACCTCCTTCTCCTCCTCTTTCTGCTCATCCTTCGTCCTTTGTGCTTATGAGGGTAATCCCAGAGCTCCTCATAAAATATTCTCCCTCCTCATCACCCAGATTGAGAATATCTCACTCACCAACATACAGACACTTGCAAATCCCTGCATATATATTGCCCCTTATTTTATTTTATGTTACGTGTGTGTGTAGTTGTGTATTTGTGTATGCACAAGGTCCAGGAAATTAATTTCCCCCACTTTTTTATTTTTTATCTCGCCCTTCTCCTCCCCTTTGGAATTGAAATTCATGATGGCCCTCATCTTTCTCCTCTTCTTTTTCATCCTCCTCATCCTTGATTCATAAGTACTCAAGTGTCAAATGGCGAGTTGGACATAAAGTTGGTCGGGATAGCCAGTTAGCCAGGAGGAGAAAGAAGCAGACGGCGAGGGCCGTTTGGAAGTTGAAAACGACCCTCTCATCTCATGTCATTCTCGTCCTCATTCTCATCCTCATTCCCCATCCCTATAATTTCCAATATTCTCTTCTCTTTTCTCTTCTGTCCTCTTCTCTCGACAATGTCATTGTGGAGAAAAACAATGTTGGCGCATCTAGTCAAAACGTTATTCCTCTTTCTTTTTTCTTCTTCTTCTTCTTCTTCTCTTGTCTTGTTTGTCCTGCTGAGCAGATTGTGAAAATGAGGATGAGGATGAAGAGAAGAGAAGAAGACAGAGAAAGAGGAGAGGCGAGGAGTGTATATGGTGGCATTTTGGAAAATCCTCCGTCATAAAGGCGGAAAGTTATCGTAAAGGGCTTACCACTACAAAGAACCATAATAATTGAGAGCCTATTTACTCTGCCAACGAGGACAAATGTGTAAATGCTCCCTTTTTGACTCCAAGTAGCCCACTTTCCCCCCTTTCTACTCTATCCCCCCAAACAAAATAAAGGAATCTCTGCGTCAACCCCCACCCCTACAGCCCAATTCCAACAACTCCCCTCTCCGTCCCCCCTTTTTTCAGCTTACATACATACAATAGTTACAAGTCAGTTCATAAAAGTCTCTGAGGTTTTTTTTACAACAGCCTCTAAATTTCCGCTTTCACTCTTCCTTTTCGTTCGTTCGTTCTTTCGTTCGTTCCTCTCCTCGGCCTGCCTGCGTATGTAGACACACTTATTTTTTCAGCCTCATTATTTTCATCTCATGTAGACCGTTTCCATCACACCCATTGTTTATTTCCCCCCTCATTCTCTTTCTCTTTGTCTCTTCGTCTCTGTCACACGCACACATAAACAGTGGGGGCAATAAAGGCTCAACTGGACCAAAACGTGGACCCTGTTTATGGTGTGCATACACTGTGCACTGTGTACAGACAGACACATATTTATTCATTCCTCCATGGACATAATGTGGCATGAATCTGTAATATTGCAAAGGGAAGATGGACCCATGGGAATTCTCAAGAAATCCTTGGAGTTTATCAAGGGGGTGTTCAATGAATTCAACAGCCTGTCGTTCGGGTCCGCAGCCCTTGATTCATCTCTTCCCTTGGCCTCCTAACTTGATTTCTTGATTTCAACCTTTAGCTCACACTTCTACTTGTCTTTGTCTGGGGTACTATGACAAGGACTAAAATCCCAACCCTTGGATTTCCTTCCCCTCAGTGTATAAAAATAAAGGGGATGAAAACCAGTTTATGTATGTTGTGGTCACTGAACTTATCGGACGAAATCTCAGGTTGACTTACAGGTTACTCAAATCAGATAAGTCCACGTAAATGGATGAAGAAGAGGACAGGAAAGTAATCAGATAATGTCCTAATCTTACATATTTCTAATGGGCATCTGCTTGCTGTCCATATTTTGGGGTCACTGGCTTGTCCGAATTAAATTATCTACAGAATTTTAAATCAGTTTGTAAGAATGTGTCAAGAAGTCCAGCAGAGTGTAGCATAAGAAAATTCGTCAAAATCTGATCAAAGTTGATGAGATCCGGTTAAAATGACGCTCAGCGTACATACATCATACATACAGTTACTCCAGGTGAAAGTAAGTGAAAGGCAGGGAAATTCAGCAGGGCGTGTTCACGCGAATCATTTAATTAATTGACGGTAATTTCATCATTCCTTCGACACTTTCTCCATCATCAGCATTGCTAAACTAATTTGGCGCTCTAATCAAGACGTTGGCAATTGGCACGACAGACTCTCGTCCAAATTTCAGGGCGTATATTTACACATTGAAATTATTGCAAAAGCTGTAGAATCGCGAGAAAACTAGAAAATTCCCGTCTGCTGCCTTGAATAGTTAAATTTGGATTTGAAGAGCCTGCGAATCACGCTTACGAGAGAAAAAATCGTTGACAGCTGTCAAAAGTCGCCATCATGTATTGCAAATATGGAAAAGGAACGAAAGCGAAGGTTAGGTACACACATTATAGGAAAATATTAGGCAAACAGTCTGAACAGGAAGATGATGATGACCCTCGACATGCTCCAAGTTTTACAAATCTATCAAATTCGCATTTTAGCCATTGAGGAAATTGACGAGTCGAGTCCCTGGTTGAGAGCGAGCGAGAGGCATGACAATATGAGATTCGGCGAATTTGGGATTTGAAGGCCCTGGTGATGAATAAGGGATCAGACTCATGGCATGTTGAAGGCCGTCCCTTAAACATTGCATTGGATTGAATTGGATCAACCGACGAGTTGAGTTGTGAGTTTGAAGCGAGGATGAAAGAGAGGAATAGAAATACACGGGAATGGAAAAGGATGGCTGGAAAACATTTTTTGTCCATTTGTGTCCGTGCTCAGTCATGCTAATCCTGCAGCAGCAGCACGGGATTCTCTATTCTATTGTGTCCAGCCTTCATTCTTTTTCCTCCAGCTCTCCAGCCAAGCTGCATTCACATCCATCCATCCATCCAGCCAGCGAAAGAGTGAGTGAGTGAGTAAGCGAAGCATCCTGAACAAAAGAAGAAGAAGAAGGAGAGGGGAAAGTGACAAGAATGGGAAATAGTATTGAAACGGTCGTGTGTGTAAATGTGGTCCAAGTCCAAACTTGAATTTGAAAGCCAGTCTAATGTAATGTAATGTAATGCCATCTGAGCTCTGCTCTCTCCTCTCCTTTGATCGCCATACTCTGTACATTATTTAATACACAATATACTCACATATAGCATGTACAACCACCACAACATGCAACTTGAACAACAATCACAAGGAGCGGACCAAAACGACAAGAAAAGGCAAAAAAGAATAAACGAAAGTAAGAAAGAGAAAGAGAGAGAGAGAGAGAGAGTCCAGCGAAATTTCAAGTGGAGTTTTTGACGAAAAGGTGGAGTGACGTCAGTTTTCTTTACTCCTGGAGCAATCTCATCATTCGCCATCCAGACGAAGACCGGGCAGAGTGATTGCACGACTCTGGATTGACAAACGCAATCCAATCCAATGCATTGCGATGTATAGTAATGTAATGTCAATGTCCACTCCCCATGAAAGCAACTCCAACTCCAAATCCAAGTTTAACTCGGACACAAAACTTTCCATCTGTTTGCCAAAGAGTTAAAGTTTTCCTCAAGTCTAACAGAATGGAGAAATGGAGAAGGTGAGCAGAAGAAGAAGGAGCAGCACAACTTTTGCTTTTACAAGGCAAAGAGCGAAAAGCGAGAGAGAGAGAGAAAGTTTATTTGATGGCATTGGAAGAAGAGAAGGAGGGGAACGTTGTTGGTCCATCTTTTACTCGGCCACTTCCTGCTTTACATTCAAATTTATGTTATTCCTCTGAACATTTGTTTGCACCTTTCTCAAGTCGCCTCCTATCTTTCCCTTCTCCTTCTCCATGACTTTTCAAGTCGTTTCTAGTCGCCCACCCAACCGAATCCAATGCCTAAATCCAGTTGTCACACCAATTCACATCCATCCCATCCCAAATAACATAACACATCAACTCACGACCAAAATCCTTCTTTTGTATATTGTACATAAACATACTTTTAGATCATGTAAATCCCTGTGAATACTTTTCCGCGCGTTTACTTCTCCAGCACTCCAGATTTAGCCACAAGCTCAAGTCCCTTCAAATAGCGTCGATTAGGGAGCATTGCGATAAAGATAATGATAGCCATAAAACTGATTGATACTTGATTGATTAGATTGATTGATTGATTGAGGTAGACAGACTTACCACTTTGGAGCGGTCCAACTTGCGCCAATAAAATAATGGAGAGGAGTGTCGAGGACATGAAAAACTGCCCCCGCCAACTCCAACTCCAATTCCAACTCCTCCACCAACAACTACTACACATTTTACAACAACAACAACTAAACTTTCACTGCTTTCACAAGTCTTTTGTTTATCCTTTCACTGCTTTCTCCGACTTCAACTTGGATTTGGTCAGGCGACTCCTCCGTTGACTCGAGAGCTTCGCCACCCACAAAACACCATTTTAACTACGTGACGGCTTAAACGGCGTCCAACCAACTCACTTTGTCCTTCCCTTATTCTCCTTCTTTATCTTCTTCTTTGTCTTGTTATTTAGTCCAACTCGGTTAATGTCGTCGTCGTCGTCGTGGTTGTGGTCGTCGTCTTTAGAACAATGAGTTTGGTGGTTGACTTGCACATACATACATACACAGAAAAGGACAGAGAAAAGGAAAAGAAAGAGACGAGAAAGATAAACAGAGATAAACGACTCAGTTATCTAATTCTACAGGAGCCGAAATCGCACTCGAGAGAATCCTCTCAACTCTTGAATGAAATAGTTGTTGAATCTCAAGTAAATTGCACTTGTTTCACTTCGTCTTTTCTGCTTTCACCTTGTTGTTCAAGTCCTGGAGGAATTTCTGGTCACATTTTAACAGAGAAATGTCCATTCGTCAAGATGAATTGTGGAAGTGGAAGAAGACGAAGAAGAAGAAGACGGAGTGAGGTGAAATTTGTAGAAGGTGGCTGTCCCGGGAAAACAGGAGAAAGCCCGCCTGTGTTCGTGTTCGTCTTGACCTGGATCGAATCGAATCAGTGCAGTCTGGATGAGTCCATGTGGAGATAAACGCCAAGATGAAGATGAAGAAAAGGAAGCAAGTGCGGGTTGCTCCTGGTTCTGAGTCCAAATTCTCCGTCTCCCCTCCTTGCAGGCCGCATAACTTGCACAAAATAAAGTCCCACGCTCACTTTTACCCACTTTCTCCCGTGTATTCAGTTTTGGTAGTCAAGTCGTTGCATGAGAAAAGCTCTCGTTAATTTGTTCAGTTTCAGTTTGACTCGGTCCTTTGCTTGCTTCCCTTCTTCCTTCCTTTCTTGCTTGCTGGCTTGGTCTCACTGATCTAGAGGAACTCGACTCGGTAACTGAGACGGAAGCTCCAGGTTTCTTTGCTTTCTCTCCTATGCATGCAGGCTGTAAGTGAGTGAGTGAGTGAGTGAGTGTGGGGCAGGAGCGCCGTCGCAACTTTCTCCATTGCAATCTCTTATTCTTCTTCGTCTTCTTTTTACTGTATGCTCCATGTATGTATGTATTCCAGACCTGCCTTTCTTTCTTTCTTTCTTGACTCTGCTCCTCTGTCAACGAGAAAGACGACTGCGAGAATATTTCCAACTTAAACGTACCAGGGAAACGTACAGAGAACGGGGGGGAAAAAGAAGTCGAAAAAAAAGAGGACGGACGGATATGCTGGCGGATGGATACCCAACACACACACACACACACACGTTTATATATTATATACGCACACACATGGAGCTTCTAAAAAGCTAAATTTCTTGCCGTTTCTTCCTTCCGCCGACTTTTTTCTCTCGCTTTCGCTCTCTATCTGTCTCTCTCTCTCTCTCTCTCTCTCTCTGTGTATGGGTCTGTGTGTACAATGTACAAGTTGAAATGGGATTGAAGGAGAAGAGGACTCAACTTGAAAAGGACTTTGAAAGGGAAACTGGGTAAAAATGTAAAGGATTCCCCTCCGTCTTCTTCGTCCTCTCTGTCTCGCTCTCTGTCTCTTCCCTTTCTATCGTATGGAATTTTGTTGGAAATGCAATATTAGGGATGAAAGTGGGAGCTGGAGCATCTCACTTGAGTCCCGGCTCCACAGCCAAATGCAGAATGAAAAACCAACGCCAACTAACTGCCGTCACCCCTTCCAACTCCTTCTCCAGCTCGACGCTATTACCACTACTACTACTACAACTTTCACTACTATTACTCCAACTACTTTTACTCTTTGCTCTTGTACTGCTTTCTCCACTAAATAAACCCAAATAAAAATCTAGTAGGGAGCAGACAAATAATAGAAAATAAGGACAAAAACTGACTTCTGCTCTGCTCTGCTCTGCTCTGCTCCCACTGAACAAATCAACAAAATAAAGAGCAGAAATAAAATTCCTTTGAATTTTCACGGACCAAAAGTTGCCGCACATCCTACATAAAAGCTCAACAAAATGCTCCACTACTTTTATTCCTTCTTCTTCTTCTTCTGCCTTTTTTTCACAGTCCACATGAAAATTTTTTCTCACTTGACCATCCATCCACCACACACACGAGCAAGGAGCAGCCACTTGGTCCGCGGTTTTTTACACTAGCTGCCCTTCGTCATCCTCATCCCAACCTCCTCCATCCTCCTCCTTCTCATCATCATCCTCGTCCTTGCTTTAGTTGTTTTTTTATTTGTCTTTTATCTTGAGTTGTGCTACTCCCTGCTCTGCTGCCTATCCTCTTCGTCCTCTTCGTCGTCCTCGTCTTTTGCAGGGACTTTTTTTGTTGTGCTGCTCTCGTGAGTTCCAGTGGATGGTTTTTGCGGTGGGGGAGGGGAAACCCGCGCCTCTAATTATTTATCGCGGAGAGTGTCTTCACTATATGTATGTAGGTCCAATGTATACAGATATATAGAGCAAAGTCAGTGGACTTGGGTGATCTTTTGCTTTTTGTTTGTTTGTTTGTGTTTTGTGGATTTGGATTGGATGGTCGTTGGATGGGTTTGTTGGGTTGTGGGACAAGAGGTAATAAATCTGGAGGGGGATTTGAAAAAGCTCTCCTTTCACCACTCCACTCGGACCTTCTGCATTCTGTCTGACTCTCTTTCTGAATCTCTGTCTTCCTTCGTCCACAGTCTGGAACTGCAGAGATACCGACTACTACTCTTCTTCTTGTAAATGGAGGGAGGAGGAGATGAATTGAAATTGTATGTACGTACACTTCTTGCATCCTCCTCAACTCCTGAACAACGATCAACAACTTACAACCGACGAGAAGGGAGAACAAGACAGAAAAACACAATCCATTTGCAGGAAGAAGAATCTGAGGAAGGGGCGAACCCATGTGCTCAATCCAAATACATACAAATACCATCCTAAATCCATACACGATATTCGATCTCCACGAGTGTTTGTAGTTTGTACATACTCCGGTTTGTACGTATTGTATTTATGCAGTGGAACAGTCTCCGCGAGTTGTTGATTGTCGGGGCATCCAAAGAGCGAGGACCATTTTCATTTTCATCATTGCCCCGTCCACTATTCCAGGGAGCGAGCCGTCTCCAGTCTCCAGTTCTCCAGTTGCTCCGGCGATTTTTAGCTGATGAGACGGAGGAAAGGGAGAGTATGGAGAAGATAAAGAGGATTTCGCCAATTTACATATTATTGCAGAATGCGCTTGCCATCGTCTAGAGAGAAAGAGAGAGAGAGTCTCCAGAAATAATAGCACAACACTTTTCATTATGTCCTCCTTATCTCTCTTTCTCTGTCTTTGCCCGTGTCTCGTCCTTTAATCATTTGATGAATAGAGAATCAATAGGGAGAAGCAGGGAAAAAAGAAAAAAAGACGAGAACGGCCAAAGTTTAAATACTAAAGGGAAAAGAAAGCGGCGGAAACTTTATACGGAGGATAATCATCCTCCGGGCTAATAACTATCCATATTGATTCTTCACTTTCTCTCTCGTCCCTGCCTCTTCTTTTACTCTTTTTTTCACTCATTTCCGCCCAGTCATCTCTCATCCTCGTTTTCATTCTCGTTGGATTCCCAATTCACCAACACGACTTCAATTTCAATTTTTCCTCTGCCCACCAGCCATCGCCCATTAACAACTCCGACGAGAGAACATTTTCATCATCATCATCGTCATCTTCATGATGATGATGATGACGACCTACTCGAGCCGACTCAATAAGCAAAATGATTCTGCCTCTACAATACTTACATTTAGTCTTCAGTCAGTCATCTTTGCAAAATTAATTCCAGTTATAAAGTATGAGAGTGGGAAAATTAAGGGGGCAAATATATTGCTCGTGAAAAATTCCTGTTGTCGCCCTCGACTCGGCCCCATCACTCACTCCTCACTCACCCCCGGCCCCCACTTGGAAAAATTCCACGGTATTTATCAACCAGCACAAGATGCTCCTGTCAACCAATGGACTCAAGAAAACGAAGAAAGAAATTTGTATTATTCCTTATTACCTTTTTCCCCATTAGACGATGATGATGACTGGATGACTGTCGTTCGTTCGTTGGTGTCGTTGACATCCTTTCCTGGAAAAATCCTCCTACAATTCAATATCCGCTCAATATGAAAGGTTCCACTTGTACATATATGTAGCATACAACATATAAGTAATATATTTCATAAATAGGTTAGTAATGAACAAGTTGGACTGGCCTGAGAAATGGAGCGCCATTTGCAACCCTCAACACTCAACACTTACGGCAGCTATTTCCAAATATTTCAACTAACTTACTAATAACCACTTCCATTTGCTAAAATGATTGATTGGAAAAAGTTGATTGAAAAAATACAGACAGGGGTTGAAAACCTTTTGAGCCCATCCCTTCTCCACATTTTCTTCTTGCTTTTCATAATCAAGGTTTAAAATTTCAAGGGAAAGTATCAAACTATTTTTTCCCTTGCCTTGATTGCATAACGCAAAAAGGGGAAAGAACTGAAATCAACTTTTTCAAGGAAAAGGGAAAAGGGCGGAGAGGAATTCTGCGGGTGTTTCGGGATGTAAGAAATTGCACACTATGGCATTTATATATATGTACAATGTACATACAGGTGGGCTAAAGTAAAATGGCTCTTCATCTAACTACATCCAGACACACAGAGAGAGAGAGAGAGAGACGGAAGGGACGTTGAAGGATTGGCAGTCAAAGGGGGAAAATGTAGCCGGGTATTCCTTTCAAAAGAAAAATCTGTGTGTCTGTTTCTATATATGTGTGTGTCTTGGAGAGAGAAGGCAGAAAACTGGGAGAAAATGTATCGGCAAACATTTTTCTCTCCTCTCATCTCATCAAGTGTCTCACATGATCCGGAGTTCCCATCGCCCATCCATTTCTCCACGAGGCGGGCTCATTAAGACACACACACAGACGTCACATCCAATCATCCTGTCAAAAAATACAAGGCCACACCAACACACACACACACACACACACATCAAGGGGCCCAACTCTCCCTTCCCTCCCTTATATCTGTCTGTATGTATAAACTGTATGTACATTTGTCTAGACAACCAGAGCCCCCTCATTTCTCCTGCCCGCCTTCCCTGGAGACGACCGGCAGTCGGTGCAACGCTGACCCAATTTTTTAATCAACTTTTTGCTATTGCAACTCTCTAGAATACTTTTTGTGTGTGCACAGTAAACAAGGAATTCCTAGACAAACAAAAATAAATTAATAACAGGAAATAATTCCAAGAAACTCGAGGCGATGAGAAGGATGAGAAGGGTTGTTGTGGTGGTGGTTGGTGATGATGGTGATGACGCAAGAATTCTTTGGCCAAAGTAAAATGCAAGCCACGTCGTATATGTACAGAATTTCAACTTTCACCCGAATTGCACTGCTACTGGAGAAAGGGCGAAAGTATCCGTAGACTGCATATTTGAGGTGAGGATGAAGCCTGTTGTGCGCCTTTCCTTACCTGTCTCTCGTCTATCCGACTGTCTGTCTGTCTTTCTGTCTGTGTGTGTGTGTGTATCTGTGGATGGCGTGTCTTTGGAGTTTTATCTGTGCAGAATCACAGTCGTGTATAATTTCCCTCCCTGAACCGCGAATCCGCCTCAAAGCTCAAAAGAGAAAGTGGAATTTGATGGGACAGTTCTCAGGGCTCTATGTCTGTATACCTGTATGCATCTCCCGCTTCCCCGCTCACCTTTGAAGTGACACTTGGTCAACCGCTTTTAACCATCTGTGACTGCACACAGGAAGAAGATACCCGCATTTCATCCCTACTAAAATACAGACATACATATTACGTAATATAATGTACACTGTACATTGTACATACATACATGTTCTTCTGCTAATTAAACTCATTGAAAGTTAATTGAATTGAACGTCTTTCAACCAGCAGACCAAAACTATTTGGGGCAGGGTCAAAAGTTTAAACCAAAGACAGAGAAATAGAGCCAGAGAAAGTTGCTAGTCATTGTCACTGAAAAATGGGATGAGAAGTTTGTGTATAAATATCTCTGGAATACACAGACACACACAGAGACTCCTTTTTCCACTTGACATTTCCAAAAAATGTCAACTCTTCTCCAGCTCCCTTTTCGGCTCCAGTCTTTACAAATTTTAATCTCTCTCTTTGCTTTTCTCTTTCTATTTCCTCTCTGTGTTTTTCTGTGTTTGTGTCTCTGCGAGCTTTGAACTCTTTTTTGGCCTCTTTTGCAAGTGACTTGATGGCCTTTGTGTGTACGAGTGTGTGTTGGGATGGGAAAGTAGAAAGTAGGTGGAATGGAATGAATGTGTTTGGCGGCGGTTTGGCTTTACATAGAAAGAGAGAGCAAGAAAGTAAGAGAGAGAGAGAAAGAGAAGGAGACTGGGGGACTCCTCCTCTACCTCGCTTTCCGAAAATTATTATTTGAAACATAATTAGTTTGTGCGCGTCCAACTGTTTGTTTTGTGAGCCCATATGAAAAAATTAAAGAGACGAAAACAGAGAACGGGCGGCTCCTTTTTCTCCCTCTCTTTTCTCCCTTCCCCTCTCTCCTTCCCCCTCTTTGCTCTTTGACATAAAAACTAAAAACAGAGAGAGAGAGTTTTTGTTTTGTCTGTATAACTAGACAAAGGGAAAGAAGAAGAGTTGAAAGTGGATATGAAATTCTACACTTTTCCTCCTCTCTCTATGTTCCTCTTTCTCTCATTTAGAGAGAGAAAAGGGGAGAAAAATAATAAAAAAGAATCGTAAACAAATTATTATTAGGCTGAGCCTTTATTTTTATGACTAGGATTTGTTTGGGGGAAAAGGAGATGACTTTGGTTTCCTCTCTTTCTCTTCTCTTCTTCATATTCTCTTTCTCTTCTTTTTCTCCTCTTTTGAAAGAAATTAGCATTTTGTTGCAGAAATTTTTTATTCCAGCTAATAACATGTGATGGAGGAGTTCTTTGTATTCATTTGTTTTCCTCTCAGAGTTTACAAAGAGTTCCCCCTGCCATACTCATAACTTTTCTCTCTCTCTCTCTCTCTCTTTTCCCTTTTCCCTCCTCTTCCTTCCTCCGCAAATATTTGAACTGGCTGACTGGAAAACAGAGAAGCGGGAGAAAGGAACCGAGAGGAGCAGAGAGAGAAAGAGAGAGTGAACTCTGTATGTGTGTGTGTGGTTCGTATGAATTTTTTCTCATAAGGGTTTTTGGGGGGAGAGGAGCAAAATATAATTTGTGGGAGTTGCACTAATTACACTTTATAGGAGGAGGAGAATTTACTGCGGCAACTTGTCGACGGCAGGCGCCACTCATCCCAAACTCACAACCAACCTCCTCCAAATATACTCAACCCGCTCTTTCCTATTTTATTCTCTTCTATTTTCTCCAGCGACAGCCTCACACCGTCCTGCATCCGAACACATTCACATTCACCCAACAACTTCACATACATAAATACACACAAATGCATGGGAATGGGATGAAATCGGCGAGAAGAATATTTGTCGAAAACACACACGCAGCTCTTGGCTTCCCTCTCCCATTCTGTTCCGCTCCCCTTTTCCTCTTGTGGTCCGGCCAAAGACACATTCACACACTCTCCATCTAAGTAATTAGTTCAATCAAAATTAATTGTTGCTCGCATTTTGGATTTCCGCCTCTACTCACAACCAGTCACTCACTCGTTCACTCCTTCACTCCTTGACTATTTAACTCACACAGTTGCACTCACTGACCAACTTTTTACTCCTCGCATTGATGAACACGTTCATGTCAAGGCCGGATGACCTCCGGCCTTTATTCCATGTCCCGTTTACTTTTAGCCCGTGTACTGTAAAAACAGGGGATTTGTACATACTACAATAGAAGGAACAGAGTTGGCAGGAGGGCCGCTGCCAATGCCAAGGATCATGACTCTGTCTAACTACGCTAAACCGTCTGCTTTTCTTTTTCTTCTTGTTTCTCTTGTCCTTTTTCCTTTCCGCTACATTTCACTCAGCAGTCGTCCAAGTCTCCCTCCGTTTGTCCGTTTTCTCTCTTCAACCTTTCCATACACAAAGAGAAAAGAGAATACTAATAATAATAATAATTTGCCAATTGGCAACGCTCCCAATCACATAATACGTACAGATTACAGATTCCCTCTATTTTAGTACTCGCATTGTCAGTGAATCCTTTTTTTGTCCCTTGTCCTGTCCAGGAGAAAATACTATTACTATTTCCCCGCTCCTGTTTCCCGCCTTTGTGTGCACATTGTACAAACATTATTTTTCAATGTACATCTATGTTGTAAAAAGTGAAATGAGCAGAAAAGTGGCCCAAATCCTCTGTTTTCACCTTCCCCATTTTAATATTGCAACCATATTCGCAACACTATCAAACCTTTCACGCAGATTCCATTCCGCTTTTCAAAACAAGAGTTGTGTAATGTTACACATATGGAGTTGCTCCGTGTATGGTAAAAAGGTAATTGTATCGAGTTGGTTTGAGGATATTTAAATAAATAGCAGTTTAATTTTAATCAACTTGGAAAATCAGGCTACTTTGTCATCATCGTAATTTTATGGGAGCACCAGCAGACGATGAATAAAAGCAGCATTACAATATATTTGGCTTGAGGACTTTGGGACTATTTTGTGTAGAGAAGGGAGACAGAGTTAATGGGGGACATGTGTGTGAGTGTGAAAGTGTGTGTGAGGCAGTGTTTTGAGGCCATTATGGGCCTTTGTATTGATATATTATCACGGAATGATTATGAATTGGAGGTAATAACCGCGGGACGCGGCGCAACTCCCAACAACTTTCTTCTTCTTCATCCTCACCCTTTCTCTCTCTCTCTCTTTCTCTCTCTCTCTAGTATTCATATCCATATTCCTCTTTCTTCTTCTTCTTCGTCTTCTTCTTGTGCTTTTATCACCTCGAATTTTTTCCACGATATAATAATAAGGTGATAAAAAGATGGTCCTTTTCTCTCCTTTTCTCACAATTCCATTCCATGGGCAAGCCCCATATCATATCATATCATGCAGGCAGGCAGCCATGCAGCAAGGTGTGACCTTTCCAAATTACGTGAAATGCCCCGACGCTCTCGTCTCACATCTCAGCTCACACACCGCCAAATGGCCATTAGTTTTACACATTTTGGAATTTTGAGGGAGCAGACAGCTCCATTATTGCTCCAACCATAAAAACACCATTATTATTATCAGCATCATGGCTACGATTACGATTATGATTATTATTATTATCATCATCATTATGATTATTATTAATGAATTCGAGGCAAATATTTTGATAAAAAGCGGGGAACGGGCATTTTCTGACCTCAAATATTTAGTATGTGGGGCGACTAGTCTGGCCTGGTCTGGTCAGGGCCGGAGCATTTAATATTTTAATTGAATTGCTTAGTTGGACTGAGCATCTTATTAAAAGCGTGTTTGTGGGCATGATGGTACAATATGTAATAAGGGGAGAATTATTACGCATTTTATTATTATTATTAGTATTCGTATGGCGGCGCTTTTGAAGAATCTGAGCTGTTGTTGATCAGGAGTATTATTATTATTATGTATGTATTGTATGTATCGTCTGTATGGAAAAATGGAGGGAATAACATACAAATAAAGCAACATGGTGGAGTAACTGGCTGGAGAAATGTTTATAAATGAGAATGAATGCAAGTCGCAAATTCAGAAAGAGAGAGAGAGAGAGAGAGAAAGAAGGAACACTTGAATTTATTGCAATAAAGCGGAGGATCCCATAAATTTCCCTCCTTTACGACGACATGGTGTTGACAATTTCCCTCTGCGGGAAATATTCACGCGGACGTGCGGAATTTGATGCGGTGCGAGCAAGACCGTTTACAGTTCCCAAACTTGAATTCCTTTTTATGTTTTTATGTTGTGCGAGAGAGAATTTTGTCTGTACGTCTGTGTGTGTGTGTGTGTGTATGTGAGTCTCTCTCCCTCTCTCTTTCTCTGTGTAATGAACCACATCTTTTGTCGTTTGAGAAAATAAATAAGAGGTTGCTAAAAGTTGTGTTGGAGCAGCAGGGAGTGAAATTCTCTCTCTCTCTCTCTCTTTTTCTCTCTCTGTGTCTATTTATATGCTGGCAGTGTGGAATGGAGGCTGCAATATATGGAGATAAAAAGAGAAGCAGAGAGAGAGAGAGAGAGAGAGAGAGAGAGAAAGCTTCCCTCGAGCCGAATCCTGGTCTTGTTGTATAATTTTTTATTGCTTCTTCACGTGGTCTTTCCCACCACCACCAGAACCAGCAACCAACAAGCAGCCAGCCGACTACGGACTACGGACTAGACTACGGTCTCCTCCTCATCTCCTCATCATCATATTTTTTTGGAGGTCAACATACACACACACACACACATACACCACATGTCCAATAAACGAAAAGTTGAGAGAGAAAAAAAGAAAAGCCCAGCACAGTTGCCGGGAAAAGGAGAAGATGAGGAACAAGAAGGAAAGAAAGCAAGAAGAAGAGTCGGTGTCCGATTTCAGAGGAGCGAGATTGTGTTGACTCGGTATTGGCCACATGAGAACTCCTCTGACCACCTTTTCTCGCTCTAGATATTCCCCCAGTCATCTTGTTGCTCCGCTCCGCTCCAGTCTACAACCCAAGAGCAGAAGAAGGAAAAGGAAACAGAAGCAGACCAAAACCAAAGACAAAAGACAGAGAATTGAGAAACTTGTTTGAAATTTGAGCTCTACCCAGAAATAATATCCAGTTCCCGGGAAAAGGAAGAGGCAAAGAGAAAGGAAATGAGAATCCTATCTTGTAGTTATAAAGGACTTGGGTTGAAAATAATAATTTGGTGGCTGGTTTGACGCCGTGGTCTAGCCAATGTGGTCCACTCAATATAAGTATCTACAGTATATACATTATATAAATACATTGGTCTGTGTGGGTCAATTCGATCGGATACCTGTGACGTGAGTCCTCGGTCACAAATCAAAAACTCAATCCAGGCCACACACATACACACATACACACGAAGGACGAAAAGATGATCAAGCACGAGTGTACATACATGGACAAAGAAAGGAGCCGCCTCATGCTTTCTCCACACTTTCTCTCCCTCTGGTTCTTGTTCTCGCTCTTGTTCCGGACATGAGATTTCCGATTTCCGTTTTCCTTTCCCCGTCGTCGTCGTCGTCGTCCCTAGCTTTGGCTCTCCCCTCCTCCTTTTTAGAGAGTACACATCACATATTAGGTGGTGACAATCCATTTAGTGCTTATCGGATCAGAAGATTACCATAAAGCAATTATCCCCACTACAACACCCACCCACCACATTCATACGTACACCTACGATACTTACAATCTTACATATGGTCGTTTGTAGTCTGGGGACATTATTTTCATACACATACTTACAAATGGAATGATGCAACTTACAGGTTAGTTTCCCAACAAACAGGAGCAAATAGCATGAACAAAGAAGAGAGCAGGGCAAAGGAGGGAACTTGTGACTGTTCTGTGAGTCAGTCGGGGAAAGCAAATAAAGAGAGAAATGGAGATATGAGGATGAGATTAGATGGTTTCCGGTTGGGACAAAAGTCCCGATTCTCGAGAACAGGAGTATCTATAGAAGAGAATGGCTTCTCAATGATCTTAATGTGAGGTTGTATGTAGACATTAAAGTGGATATGTACAATGAACAATGAACAGTGTATATGTATGTGGGAGGGAGTGGGGAGGAGGAGGAACAGAGAGAAGAGAGGAGACAAGTTAAAATGGATACTTTGCTTGCATAACCTTCGACTTGGATGAGTTGAGGAGGAGATTGAAGAAGCAACAATGTCTGTCGTCTTGTGCTTCGCTCTTCGCTCTTCGCTCTCTGTTCTCTGTCTTGTCCCTTTCATATCATGTCATTTGCAGACGGTGGAATATCTACATTGCTCTGCAATAAAATAAAGTGGAAATCAGAGAGAGAGGAAGAGAAGAAGATGTAGAGAAATATAGGATAGGATAGGATAGGAGAGAAAAGAAAGGAAGAGAAATCGGCCATCTGCAATGCGCTACACACGTGCAAATAACCGTTTGACTTGAACGTGGGCACAATGGCAGTCAAACGGCGAGAATTGTCAAAGGAGACTCATAAGTCCTCCACTCACTCCCTTTCTCACTCGCTCGCTCCCTTTCTCCGTCTTCTTTATACAACATACATCTCATATACAGCCCATATCCAAGCAGCCTGATTTCTAATGCGCCTCCACCATCTCTCTCTCTCTCTCTCTCTCTCTCTCTCTTTCTCCCGATTATTTGCATGCATGAGCTCGTCCTCCAAAACTCCAACACCGACAACCCAAATGCAAAACCAATCTCTTCTTCTTCTTCTTCTTCTTGCCTCCTTTTTATGCCTCCATTTCATGAGCCTCCTCCTCCTCCTCTTTGTCCCCCTCCTCCTCGTCCTCCTGGTTGTCGGCATAACTACCCTCTCCAGATGTAATACCTAAATGACAAATGTGTATCCAGGGACATTCCTCTTCTTCTTCTTCTCCAGAAATACGACAAACGACCAGAATACCATGTACATATAATAAAACACAATATTTATATCCAAACCTCAGGAATACACAAGTTACTTACTTACATAGACAGTGACGTCCTTAGTAATTGGGACGACGTCTTGATTGGGTTTAGACAGTTCTATGAGTGTCTTCTCACATCTCATTGTCAGGTCAAGATGACCGATTCTTGTCCCTGACTCGAGTTTCCGGTTTCTTGTCTGTCTCCCGGATCATCTTGCGGGCCGAGAACCTATGATTGAGATAATAGCACTGGATACTGGAGATTTTTTTCGTCGACGGCCAATTTCTAATTGTACTCGGTCCGTTGAAACACGGAGAATTTTTTGTTTCTATTTGCAATACATACACGTGTTAGAATTAAGCGGGGGAGTTGGTGGTGTTGCAAACGAGAGTTTTGTTTATTCCAACGGCAATTACGGCAACATGAGTCCAGCCTCCAAAAGTTTCCCAACAAACTCTCATATTTGCTTCAATTCTCCAGAAATCTAAGCCAGTCCCTTTCATTTTCTCGCTCTTTCTGGGAAATCAGAGGTGAAAATGGAGCCGACCGTCGTCCTCTTCATGCTTCTCTAAGTTGCTTACTTGAGTTGAACGGGCCGAGTATGTATGTTGAGCGTTCGATACAGCATATATTTTACATATATTAGTTAAGTGCTTGGAAATGCAGATGAAAGCAGAGGAGAAATCAGGAGTCAAGGATATCGCAAGCCCTAGATATCCTTGAGCCAAAATGTCTTTAATGAGATTCAGATTGCATGTAGTAAAATGTAGAGCAAAATTCACTCCAAATTATTCTTCCATTATATGCAAAAACATGGACGAAAATTATGTAAATACTGAAGAATATCTACACAAGAGACGGCACTTGATTCAAAATTTCTCTATACATACTTATGCATGCAAGTCAAGTTTAATTTGTTGCAGAGAGGAAATTCATCCAGTTGAAAATTTTTCGCTCAAGGCCAAACGTGAATAATTAGGAAAATTATCAATAAATAACTACATGTAAACTTGGAATAATTCACCTTTGATCATAAATCTAAATCGGGTGATGCAACTATCTATTTATACTATGATGATTAGTACTTGAGGAAATTGTCAAGAGAAAAATGTCCTTTGGGATGATCCGTCGGTTATTAAGATGTGTAATACCCGGGATTGTTAGCGGTTGAGTATTATGTAATGTATGTAAGATGTGTGTGATCACATGGTCATTATGGATTATTACATTGTGACTACTTGGATTGTCCGCCATTAAGATGACAATAATGAGGCTGTTGAGCACTCTTATCAATCCCGTTTGGGCCAATTACACCAACCAAAACTTTCCCCAGCTGACTCCTTCCTCACCATTCACCAGCCCCCCAAGAAAATGGTAATTTCTTCATTCGTTTCTTTCATTTGCCAGAATTGCCCAGAAAATTAGTGCAAAAGTGTGTCCGTGTGTAAAAAGGAAACGACCAGCCACCCACCAAAAACCAAGCAAAATTCTCCGGCCTCGTATCTTTGTACATAGCCAGTGCATAAAATTACACATTGTTAGACTTTTGCACTTGAAACCCTTTTATTTCCACGGGAGAAAAAGTCAGGGGCGAAAGGTGAAAGAAAGTAAGGAGAAGGAGGGGAGGGAGAGGGGAGCAAAGAAAATGGGGGGATGCAGAAAAAAATCTTATTTATGTGTCCAATTAACATTGGCAGGATACTGCAATGCGTTCCTCGGCTTCTTTTTCTTTTTCTTTGTGAGAAATACCCACAAGGATAAGAATGAACACGGAAGCGGAGTCTCCTTCTCTTCCTCTCCTCTACTTTCACATGACAGAGAATGATGATGAGCCCATCTGATGCATACGCAATGCATGATCGCAAATTCATGAACATTTTCCTATCCACACTCCACACTCCACATCCACACATTCTCTCAAGTGCCCTTCTCTACATCTCTTTCTTTTTTCTTGGTTTTCTGCATCCCCTTGTGCTCAAAGGCCTGGATAAAATTACAAGTTGAAGTTGAACAAGAACAAGAAGAGGAGCTGGAGCTGGAGAAGGAGCGCACGTCAATAGTGAGGAGTGGGACAAATCCTTCAAAGTCCCGCCACCCTCGTCCAGACCAAGACCAACGAGGAAGCAAGACAAGACAAGATGACGACCACCAAGAAAAATACTGTACGACCAAAACAATTCCTCGCCCTGATATTATTACATATGTGTAAAGTTGTTGGGGAGACGAAGAAGAAGAGAGAAAAAAAGTCTGACAAAATTCAAGAAATGTAATTCACTCGTCTCGTAGTCATCGCATGGGTGGATGGACGGACGGACGGCTGAATGGATGAAGAGGAGAGACTCTCGTCTCGTCTGGAGAGTCTGGAAAAGAGAATATTATATGTATGGTAAAAAAAGTCGGTGAAAACATCATGTTGATGTTGACATGTTTCTCTGTTCCCGTTCCTCCTTCGTTAGTTTGCTCCACAAGTTTTGTCCGCCTCCAGCCTCCAGTCTCTCTTCTTCCTTATCCCTTGTTCCCCCCCTGCCCCCAGAAAACAACGAGACAACAAATTCTTGTAAATAAACACAGCCTACTTTACTTTTTTCCCCAACAAAACCCTTGAGATGGGCTTGAGAGAAAAGAGAAAAAACTCTTTTCCCCCAGCAACACCAACAACCAACCAAACAAGCAAACAAGCAAATAAATAAACCTGCAACAACTTTGTAACATTTTATAAAATGTGTGTATATGTATCATGAATTTTAAAACAAGGATTTCTCAAAACTGCTGTTGGCCCACCTTTTAAAATCCCACTACCTACATTTCTCCCTCTTTTTTATGTGGAAATGTAAAGTAGATTTCAAAATAACAAAAAACTACCTGAGGTTAGGGCCAGTTTAAAAAAATGTAGAGTCCAGGGAAGGAATTTAAAAAATTTGATGATATTTGTCCTTGAATGGAAGATGGAAGAGGAGCGGGGATAAATATTTGGTTGCTTAGATTTTGGGTAAAAGTAAAAAGAGAAGAAATCGTTTAGCCTTGCCCACTCGTTTTAATCTACCGCAATCCGAAATACATGCATACGAATAGGGAATAGAATGGAAATTAGAATGGGAGGAAAATGTTAATTGAAACGTACGTAAGGTAAAATGGAGAATATAAACTTTGATGACTTTGACTTGGTTTTGGTTTTGAATCCAAAGTTGCATTGACTTGACTTGACTTGGGTTGGCTTGAACCGAGTTGAGTTGAGTTGAGTGGTTGGCCTGAAATTGTTGACGAGACTTTTAAACTTGACTTGATGAGAAATTCCAACGTATGTACAATGTACATGTACATATGTATGCAGAATGTAGAATGTAAAGTTGCAGTTGGGTTGATTTTCCAGAAATATTCCAGCCTGGAATGAATGAGTTTTGTATATGTATATAAGGAATAAGGATACATACATGAGGTTGTCCTTCCCTTTGCTCTTGTGTAAATGTTGTGTGTATGCTTGAAAGAGGAGGAGGGGGATGAGTTTTTAGCATTTGTGCGATTGGATTCCGATAATAGCCACAGTCATTTGAGTCCAGTCCAGTCCATGCCATGCACACAGACAAACCGCACCGTTTAAAAACGTTGTTGTGCATGCATGAGTCTGCATTCTGCGTGGTTGCTCCTCTTCTGCCTTTTGAATTGAAACTGTGTGCAGAATTCCTTCCTCTATGTATGACTTTATCCCACGGAGAGAGAGAGAGAAAGAGAAAGATAAGCAGACATCAGTTATATCACTTATGCATGCAGGCTGTCGAATGGGCAAAAGTTTCGGCCGCTCTCTCTGCAAAGACTCCGTTCTCTCATAGCCCATGTTCCCTCTCTCTCTCACTCTCTCTCTCTTTGTGTGTATACATGTGTGTTTACCAGGAACGGAGGAGGAAGGAGTGGAAGGGGGAGTTCCAACTGGTTCCAACTCCAAGAGGAACATCAACCTCCGATCTCGTCTCTCTTTCTCGTTCTATATTCCGTATTCACATGGATTTCTACATGTATGTATGCATGTATGTATGTATAGAATGTACAGAATGTCCGAAAATAATCCACAGCAGCAGTAGCAGCACAACCATCAGCAGGGCATCAGCATCAGTAGTTTTGTCATTCCTCCAAATTTGCCTCGACTTTGAATTGAACCGAGAACGAGAGCGAGAGCCAGAGCCAGAGAGGAGATTAGTATTTAGTGTTTAGTATTTAGTATGGATCCAGACCAACCAACTGCATGCATTTATTCACTCTGTGTATAATGTGCATGTATTTTGTATTTCCCAGCTATTCTTGAGCAATGACAATTAGTTAACAGGAGTCGAGTCGAGTCCATATGCAGAATGTACAGCTTATACGTATATGTACAATGTACATGTAAATATGAAAGTGTTATTTATTTTACCAATAAAACTGCCCAGACTCAACCAGCAGCTGCATCATCCCCTGCATCCCGAAGACAAAAGGCAAATAAATAAATATGCACCTACATTTCTGTATAGAGATCCAGGCCAATTTATATCGCAAGTTGGATGTGTGTCAGGTGGATGGAGGTTCCTGACACACTCGACCCCGACCTCGACCCAATGCCCTTTCCTGCAATTAAATTACTTTTCCTGGAACTCAGAAAATTAAGCGTTAACTGCATTTAATCAGGCAGAATGTAAATAGGCAATAAAAAATCGAAAGAAAAAAAGGAAAAAAGAAAAGTTGGCCAGCTGATTTAGTCTCGCCCCGTATGTAACGTAATGCAATGCAATAGAGACGTAGACTGGCAGGCAGGCAGGCAGGCAGGCAGACTACAAACAAAGTTTATAAACATTTGTTCAACGATTATTTGGCGGTGTTCAAGTCTGCCGGGTTCGGCCCGAATAAAATGAAATGATAATAAGCGAGAGAGAGAGAGAGAGAGAGTAAAAAAAGAGGCGGTAGAAAATTCGCAATGTTTTCATCCTATTATATTATCAAAGAGATGAAAAGGTTTCCCAGAGAGTCAAATGTCGATCCCACCAACTTAAAATGCCGCACTTTTTTTCACTCTCTTTCACTTATACTCTTCTTTTTTTCTTTTCCCTTGCTCGTCCTCTTTTTTCCGTGTGTGTTGGCTTGTCGCAAATTTATACACAGTGGAATAGAGAAATAGAGATCCCCATCCTACTCATCCAGTCCCCTGCTTTCTCTCTCTCTCTCCCTCTCTCGCTTTGACTTTTTTAAGCTCCAGTTGAGCTGTTTAACTTTTTGTTGACTGACTCCCTCCTTCTCTTTCGAGAGAAGAGATAACCTTGTATTTTTATACATGAGCAAAGTTTTTTCTACAAGTTTGATCAACCCAACTTTGAAGAGTAAACAAACAAAGAGAGAAAAAGAGAGAGAATATAGAGCGAGGGGCACTTAGTAGAATAATAGAGAGAGAATTATCATAAGTAGGGAACATTATTGAGTCAGAGCAGTCCGAAGCTTTGCATTCTTTCTTTCCTTCTTTACTTGCTTCTCCCCCACCCGCCCGCAGTTACCTAAATTTGCCCAGTGGAGATGCCGGGAGGAGATTCTTCTCCTCTTCAGGTATCCCTTTTTATACTTGCTTGTCTTTTATTCTGTAGGTCAATGGGGAGTGATGGAGTGCGGAGTGGAGGAATTGACTCTCACCCCCCATAATACATATCTAAATAGTAATGAGTATTTATTATTATTATTATCTTTGCGAGAAGCGGCGTCGGGGGAGCCCATCAAACTCAACTCCCGCCAAATCACCGCCATTCCACCTCACAATTCACGGCACAATATCATCAGCCTCATTTTTACCCAACTACATACCTAATACATATATGTACAAAGTACAAAGGTAGGACTCTCAGGATGAAAAAATAAAGAGACTGCTCTCCCTTTCCACTCCAAATTATGGATATTTGCTGTCTAATCTCTGGTAATACAGCCTCAATTTCATTACAATAATGACCCAGCATTTTTTTATGCTCCTGGACATTAAGATGAGTGACGAAGAAACAGAGAGAGAGAGAGAGAATCGAGAAGTGAGGACGCACGGCAGATTTTTACTGTCTCCTTCCTTTATTCCTTTATTCCTTATTCATATTCATATTCATATTCACACACTTTCCCTTTGTGCATGTGTACGGTGATAAAAGAATATGTTCACTTTGTGTCTGTGTCTGTGTGTTGTGAGATTAACGGGGCTGCTTATTAGGCTGCTTATAGGGCCATTCTATGAAATTTTAAAGAGTCCCCGTCCATTTACGTACTTACTTCCAACTTCTATGCTCTATGATATGATATGCTGTGACATGGGCAAAGATATTCTGCAGGAGAAGATTCTTCCTCTTTTGCATAGATATCTCCTCTCATCCACATCCACATACATTATGCAGACATACATGGAGGAAGACAAGTGTACATAAGTAGGTAATACGTGTCGAGAGAAAGAGTTGACAGACAGGTACAAGGCCATCTTGTAGAGACAAAACCAAAACCACACACACACTCTTCTTCTTTCTCTTTCTACGGTGCTCTGCTTTCTCCATTTTATGATTTTTAAAAAGAAGATTGCCCTTCTTTCTCTATCTCTCTCTTTTTCTCTCTCCCCATCGCAATATCTCAACTCATTCCCATCCATGATTTCCCCGTTTCCTATCTCGCCAAATACTGTATCCCTACATTTTAGCTGAACTCTCTCTCGCCCAGGCGGCGCCATCCCGCGGAATCAACGTGGCATCACTTCTCCCCAACTTTCAAGTATTTTTCTGCTTTTTTCGCCAGAGGTCCTTGACTCATCCTTTCCCATCGTGGAACAACCTCTTGAGCCAGACTCGGAGAGTATATTGAAAAAACAAGGAAAATTTGAGATTAATCAACGCCAACATTTATTTATGACGGACGATTCGTAATGACAATTTTTATAGTTATTTCCACATCAAGTTATTGATAGAGAGCAAGTTGAAGAAGGTCGTCATGGACTGGATTCGTTTCCTCGTGCAAAAAGAAATGCGACGGTGACACGCTATACATAGACAAATGTATGAATATTATGGAGAAAATAAATAAGGATGACCGCCATCCTCCAGCAAGTTTGATCGAAATGAAAGTGAATGGGATCGAATGGAATTAAATTGAATTGACGAGGACAGGAATCCGAATTCGGATTGCAAGGACGAAGAAAATAGTGAGCATATGAGATGAAACCATCCTCATTTCGCTCTAGTGTTCATCATACATACATACATACATACATATTACATTATTATATTTATACACATATAGAAGAGCAATCATCTACAATATATAAAGAGTAGATTAAAGAGAGGGATGGAGAAGGAACATTTAGTCCACTTTCTATCTTGCCCTCCTTTGATTTGAACACTTTATTCCCTTTTTTTACCAATCACAATTTTCCCTTTGATCCTCCCTCCTGCTCCTCCATATCCTTGATAGATAAATTGATTATTGGACATAACATGGTTCTCCATGTAATAATATCCTCCAATATCCATCATCATCTTTATTGATCCAATTTCAATCCTCTCAAAAGAAAATTATTATTTGCAGCCTTGTGCAATTTGCCTATGATTAAGGGATACAATCAATTACCTAACTATACTATACATTGTACAACATAATTATTCTTGTTTGCCGAATTGGGACAAAAGTGGGCCATGAAGTTGAGAACAGTTTCCCCGGCCACGGGACTCATCTACACTTACTCAAGTCCACCGCGACCTCTTCACCAACTACAGCAGCAGCCCCCGCCACCACCATCATCACAACAACAACAGCAAGGGCGTCAAAAGAAAGGACAGACTCAAGGCAGCTCAAGGTAGGTTAAATATTATTTCTTTTTACATAATATTAATATTACTCAATGGACGAGACAAAATTCTAAAGGAGCTTCCTACATGTATAATCAAGAAAATCGGACTAGATGGATGACAACGGCAAGTGTAGTTACATGACGAGAAAAACACGGGCAACGTAACTTGCTGTCCGTCTCGGGGTCACAGTCGGTCAACACGATTCCTCTCTCTCTCTCTCTCCACCGTCCTTGTCAAGCAAGAAGAAAGGAAAGGGAAGGAAGGAAGGAAGGAAAGAGAGTGGGGAGTATAATATAAAGTGCTTTTGCTTTTTTTGCACCCACCATGACTCAATCACATTAAAGTATCAAATCAAATATAAAAGAGAGGAAAAATTGTGGTCTGCGTGAGAGGAATTTCTCTCCGTCATGGATAACAGATTTGAGTTTTTATTCCCACTTAATACTTGGTAAGCGGAGCAGAAGGACGAGGACGGGAACCGGGAACCTCGGGCAATTGCCGGGGACAAAATTCTTTGCCAATATTGTTATATACATACGCGTAATATATCTATCTATGTATATTGGATTGGCAAAGGGCAGCAAGCGAGAGAGAAAGAGAGAGAGAGAAAGAGAGATAAGTTGAGGACACATCCAATCAATTTCATAAGAGTGGAACACATTGAATGGGTTTTATATAAAGAACAGATCGATAAGCCATATGCCACTGCCACCCAACCGCCTTCTCTATACTCTCCCAATACTTTCTTTATTTCTCCGTTACCTTTCCCTGTTTTTTTCCTGTCTCTCTCTCTCTCTCTACATATTTTTCGGTTTTCGGTGTGTCGGACGACTGAGGTTATTTCTCGGTATTTGTGCGTGACGGTGAAATGGAGAGGAGAGGACAGTTGTCTATTAGGAGTCTTCCAGTATTCCAGTAGTCTTAGCCGAGCCATGCTGGAGAATGAGTGTGGTGCTCCTGCTCCTGTTCCTCCGGCCGCCGATGTGGATTTGGATTCTTCGGACTTGGCTCCAGCACCAACTTCGCCTCTTCTTTCTCCCGCCACTCTCGCCAAATACAAGTCCGCCGTCCTCAGTCGGCAGCCCTTCATGAATCGACCCAACGTCCAGAATGGGCTCAACACAACCACCACCATTAATACTTCATTCAATAATAATCACCATTTTAACCACCTTCGACCTCCCTTCATCACGACTGTGACCCGGGGCAAGTTCCTCCCCTCCAAGTTTGACCTCATGGTTCAACACAGCTCCGTCTTTACTTTCTCGAGTCGACCCAGAGCTGTTGCTGCCAACGTGTCCAGACATCAGTGCTCACTTTTTCCCAACTCCGAGTCCAATTACCCGTACGCCCGAAAAATCCCCCTTTTTATTTTTTATCTATATGTATACATACAGTCAATTGCTTCGTACTTTTTATATACACGCACGTCAGCTCAATCACAATTTTTTCTGGTTCTGTTTCAAGTTGACAAGTTTTCCATAAATAATTTCGATATTTATTCCGACATGCCATTCCATGTTCCATGTCTCAACTTTTCATAACCGAAAAGCTCCGACTAAACTTTGTTCTTTTTTGTTTGTATTTATTGTATATATTCGTAGGCCAAAAGGTCAGTACCAGAATCTGATGTGGGACCCCCACGTTGTCCGCGGAATTACAACCACGTCCTCTCGTCTCCTTCAAGTAAACTTATATATAAGTATTAAAATTAGTTACTTCTTTTTATTAACTTTTATTCATTCTCTATAACAACTTCCGGTTGTTTCTATTGTTTTTATCAGGAGCCCCCGCCAGATGACTCGCCGCCAAAGTCCAAGAGTGACAATAACCTCGCCAAAATAAGGAAGAAACGAGCCCCTACTACCATGAATGACAATGAGAGGGGGATAAGGAGGGGGCGCTTTGACGGGGTCAAGTCCCGGTACCACCGAATCCCCGAGTCGGGTTTCCTCGCTCCCCGAGACGGATACTCGAACGCCCTGCTGCAGACGGAGACGTACCTGGAGGAGCTGAGCGCGGAGGCGGAGGTGAGCGAGAAGGATGCGGATGTTCAGACTGAGCCGGTGTATGACCTGGAGTTGGAGGAGGGAGCCGGGTCTTCCGTTCCCCTGAAAACGGGCGTTGATGCTTCCACAGAAATTCTTCCAGGGGAACTCGCGGACGAGTTTGAAGACCAAATCCAGAGCATTATCAGCGTCCTCGTCCAAAAAACTGTTGAGCAGGTACATACATACATATTATTTATTTATGTAAGTGTATTAAACTAGCAGTTTAAATTGATTGCTGTTGTGCTTGTCCTATCCTAAATACATAAATATGGGTAAATAAATAAATGAAGTGAGAAGAAAGGATAAATAGATAGATAGATAAATGAGACACCTGTCTGCATCAGCTGGGCTGGAATGGACGGAAATACCCGGGCAATTCCCACATTCCTTCATTCAACTATGTATATACAGGTCTGAAAAATATCTGCATGTAGGTCAACGAGGGACAGACAAACAATGAGAGTGTGTCAATAATGCAGATATTGACACACTCGGATATGTCTGTATGTTGTATGTTATGTGCAGCTTGCAAAGTCTCAGACCGTGACATGCATGACAGTCAACAACAACTTTTCTCGGGCTGACTGTCCTATTTAGACTTGTTTTCCCTCCTGTCAATCCCTCAATTTGTCCTCTCTTTTCCTCCATTCCATTCGATTCGGCCCGTCTTTTCCTTTCTTCTCTCCGCTTCATTCATTCATGATAAATCACAAAGTTCAACCAAACGGGCGTCTCAACTACTGCAAACAAACAACACCTTTGGCTTATCATAATATGGATTGTTATACTAAAAGTTGTTCCAGTTCTTTTGCCTCCTTTGCCAAATATCAAACACTTCAGTCCCGCATTCGCAAATTATGTCACCCAAAAATTACTCCTTGAAAATTTGTTGGGAAAAAATTTTTAAATTCAGTATTTTAATTTTTTGATATCTTCAGGCACTGATGGAGACGATGGAGGTATGTTTCCTTTTATATGATGCAAAACAGTTTGATATTGATTGACATTGATTTTTCTCTCTACTTAAGTATTTGTTTTGATTGATTTTTATTTTTATTTTTGAAGGAGGAAGAGTTGGCGGCCTTAAAGGAGCAGCAAAGTCGTTTTCAGGAGAAGAAGACGGAAGAAGAAAAAACTCTGAAAAGCCTGCAGGAGCAACACCAACAAATTACCCGAGAACGAGTAAGTCTGTCCAAGGAATGACCTTTGACCATTAACAGTGCTGAAATAGTGAGATGTGAATGTGCTATTTTCATGATAACTTGATGTGTTTTTTGTTCTGTCGAATGGTACAGGAGTTCCTCCAAAGACGCTTTCCCCGCGATCCTGAAGACCAAGAAGGAAGTGACCTACCCGGTTATCCGTTCAGTCGGTCAGCTGATGGATTGCAAAGAATGTCTCAAGTCCTCCATCAAGTCCTGCCTTCCCTTCTCACTTGGCTCAGGGACCACGGGTATCTCAAGGAAGATGTCCAACTAGGAGAAGGTCACAACAACAACTTTATTTAATTATGACTTTTGTCCGACCATGTAATATCGTTGACCATGTAATAATTAATAATGTAATTAATTTATCTATGACCGCCATTTAAAAAATGTGAATATTGTTGTTGTGGATATTTTAGATGTTTTGTCCCGGTTGCTGGCCAACTCGGTACAGGATGATTCAAATGATAATGAGATTGACACAGCCACCCACCTTGATATCAACATTAAGTACGACCAAGAAAGTCCAGCAGCTTCCGAGTCCGATCCTGATGACAATCCGGGTCAAGAGGAGGAAGAGGAGGAACAGCCGCAGCAGGAAGGAGAAGATGAGGAGGAGCAACAGCAAGATGAGCCACAGGACCAAGAGGAGGAGACTGAGGAAGAGGAGAAGATAGACCAAGAAGAAGAATTAGACACTATAGAACAAGAAAAAGATGCCGTGAATGAGGAAGAGGAGGAAGGAGAAAAAGGTGAAGTGATAAAAGATGGAGGAGACAACGAAGAGGAGGAGGAAAAAGAGGAAGAAGATAACGAGGAGAAGGAAGAGTTGAACGAGAATGAAGAGCAGGAGGAGAAGGAGGAAGAAGAGGAAGGGAAAAATATGGAGGAGGCGGAGCAAGATGAGGTCAAAGAGGAGTATGAAGAACAAGAGCCAAAAATGGAGGAGGACAAAGAGGAGATGGCAGATGATGAGGATAAAAATATGGAGGAGGCGGAGAACGACGAGGTCAAAGAGGAGGAGGAAGAAGAAGAAGA
The DNA here is from genome assembly GCA_034698285.1 of Sminthurinus bimaculatus. Taxonomy (NCBI): domain Eukaryota; kingdom Metazoa; phylum Arthropoda; class Collembola; order Symphypleona; family Katiannidae; genus Sminthurinus; species Sminthurinus bimaculatus. The sequence continues at coordinate 519 of JAQIVE010000825.1, read as the reverse complement.
AGAAGAGGGAAAAATGGAGGAGGAAGAGCAGGAAGGAGAGGAGGAAAAACTGGAAGAGAAGGAGCTGGAAAAAGAGGAAAACGTTGAGGAGAAGGGGGAAGAGGAGAATCAGGAAGAAGAGACAAAACTGGAGGAGACGGAGGAGGAAAAAGAAGAGGTCGAATTAGAGGAGGATAAGAATGAGGAGGAGAATAAAGATGAGGCCACGGAGGAGAAGGATGCCGAGAACGAGGAGACAATGGAGTAGACCCAACTTTTAACTGAAACAAGTTCAATAATAGAGGCTGACGAAACAAAGCCAAATGAAAGCTGAGGAGGAGTCAGCTAAATACTTAAATCATAATCTTGTACATAATTATTAATAATTATATAATTGAGTGTCACTTTAATTGTTATACTCGATGATTGAAATTGAATAAATGGTGCAGACTGTGATGTGAATGTATCAACATTTTTTAAAACTTATCACCACTTGTCTCGTCTATATCTCTCTTTTATTTTTTCTCCAATTCACATAGT
>JAQIVE010000824.1:0-30910 GCA_034698285.1 Sminthurinus bimaculatus | reverse complement strand
ATATATAATAAATTAATTAATTTAATATTTAAAGTATAAGCCTAAACCATTAATTTTATTATTATTTTAAATAAGGAAATATTTCTTTAAATCCTTATTTATAATGTTTTTTAATAAACATTTACCTTTAAATTTCTTTATCTTATTATATTTTTAATAATATTATTAAATGGTTTATATTTTATTACTTAGCTACTTTAATTAATCCTTATTAATCTAAATATTATAAATTTATCTTAAGGTTTACCATATAAATCTTAACATTATCTTAATAATATATAGTTATATTAACAGGAGAAGAGGTCATCGTCATACATGTGTAGTCGTTGTCATTTATTGACACGAGATGATTGTTCAGGATAAACAGAAAAGACAATATAATTGCGTGCTAACATATTTAGAGCACTCACTTGAAAAACTGATGAGAAAGAGAGCCGGAGATAAATAGCATAAGATGAGAAATATGCACATATGTAACATGTACAGATACTGACGTGTCACGTTGGGGCGCGGAACTCATTTAGTGTACCTGTGCATATGCGAATGTGTATGTGTGCATTTTGAACTGTGTATCAGCATCAGATGAAGAAGGAGGTGGAGATGGACGACGAAAGACGAGTGACGAGCAAAAGGCAACCAAATAATCTACAACATAATAATAATGATAATAATAATAATATAACTATATATATTATTGTACATATTTTGGATAGAATGGAGAAGACACACGACACACAACATCAGGTGACCATCTTGTGGTTAGTTGCAACCTCCCGTGGAGTCTCTTCATCTAAAAAGCCATCATAAAAGAAAGAAGGAACATCATCATCATCACACGAAAGATAGTATAGGCGTGAGTCGTTGTTGTAATCATTATTATATATTCTCAAACTCCCAAACAAGCGTTTTATCAACCCATCTTATGTGCGTACTATATCATCTACGTAGGTATCTTTATTCTTTAATTCTCCATACATATTTCCACAATGTCTCAAGTCTTAAACAAATATGTGTATTGGATAATGTACATATATTCACCTTCTCTCTTTCCCTTTCTCTCTCTTCCACTATCTGCAAATAAATATTTACTCTGGGTAAATACACACAGAAAAATATATTGTTACATCTTCATGTTGTCATTTATCATTATTGTTATTCTATTACTTTTTCTATCAAACTGCCTATTAATCACGAATCGGATGCATCCCGTACATTATATTTCATCTAGATTTTGTCTCTTCTGAGTGATCTAAATACTAAATATGCATGTATTCGATTCGTTTTGTACATACAGAAAAATATCCTGAAAGCATCTTTTGGAGCACACAAACTGTTTTGGGGGAAAACGTGCAAGATTTTGTGGAATTGTAAAACAGTGCAGCGTTGTACCATTCAAACTTCAGACATACATTATAGATACGTAGCGTACATAGGGAAGACAATATGAAAGTGTAATTTGTATACTAGCTAGGAAACGGCATAATATAAAAATACAGCAATGAGATTTAAAATCAATGATGAGATGATAGGAAAGACACGTAATATTACAAGCGTTTCGATTTCGAGCAAAGGGAGAAAATTTATGCATGTATTTGTAAAATAAAGTAACACGAGATCAAAGGAGCGGACCAAAAAACAAAAGATGAAGGCGAAGAAGACAAAATAAGATGAATAAAAAAGGAAATCCTTAAATGAATTCTAATATACAATGTTTCTATGTTTGATGTTTGTTGGATGTTTGGATTTGAATTCGAGCTATAAAAGAAGGATTTGAACTTTCATAAGATTTGTTCGAGATACTACGACATAAAGTCATAAAGTACATATGGGTACAAGAGTTACACATTGTATTATTTTAGTTACGTTCAGAGTCTGAACGTAACTAAAATAATAGAATCTGAACTTCAGACAAAGTGTACACTGTACACTGTACAATACATAACATTCAACATACCTACCAGCTTGTTAGGATTAAATAATGTCTCATGAATTTATAGAAATTTTCCCTGCAAACCTATATACTAAACAAGTACAACAATATACAATGCACATTTACAGGAGAATACTAAAAACAATTCCCTCTGTAATATTTCTAGATATCCATACAATATTATAATGTTCATATGGATAGTATGTAGTATACGGCTTGGTAGTTGAAAACAGAAAAAAGGCGATTCCATACCGAATGCTCCTCAAAAGACATCCAACACTAATACAAGAGAAACAGAAACAAAAAAACTAACAACAAACCTGAATGTATAAAATTTATTTAGGTATGTCGTGTAAAACTTGGAACAAAAATCGTCGTAAATAGATTCTCCGAGAGTAAATCCAAGAGCAGATTTCAAAGGTGATTAGAACACCAACTCACATGTATTGTAGAAGTGCAGATACTAAATACATAACATACATATATCTATACTCTATACGTCTTGTACAACCCGTCTTCATCATATCAGTCAAGACATCTTTTCCCAAGCCATTGCATTACCTTACCTTACCGAACCTACGAAGGACGTTCAGCCTATCTGTGCCACACCAACTGATGATTTCTAGGTGCTCATGCAAGCGTCCTTGTATTACACATAGTCAAAACAATAGAAAAACTTCTAGATTATATACATTTATCGAGCAGAATTTTGTGGAAAAGGTAATCAGACGGTAGAACATTAACTGAATGTATCGATAAAGCAAGTCCATTTTTTCAGAAAACTTCTGTATAAAGGTTTCAAACCATCCTGTAAGCATAAAATGCTGTATCGTATCCATCAAAAAGTAGTTTGTCTCAGACATTTTGAACGCTCCTCGTATATTAGTCGTAATTTTACATAGGTACAGTATATAAAATACATGGATGATAAAACAGACAGTCAGAGGAACTACGAAACGAAAGAAGAATATGTTAAATACATGAGATACATTGTACATATAATGTACATACTGCATGTCCACATCCACATCTTGGAAATCGTACCGTTAAAGCTGGAGGAGAGTATACGGAACATGGAGTCTGAATAAACCAAAAACTAAACCACCACCTCCAGAAAGTTGGACCAAAAGCGTCTATGCATCAAGTAACGAAGAATACGAGGACAAATAATAAGGAAGAGGAGCATCCAAGAGCAATGCATGCATAGAACAAGAGAAAATAGGGGAACAAGAACAAGCTCAACAACCAAGATAATAAAATGGCCGAAAAGTATTCGGTGACAAAATTACTTGATATTATTGTCCAATGAACCGCACATTTTCTCCTCTTGTCAAAATCAAGATCATCTAAAGTGAAATAATTTACATATCTGACCATAACTATACGAATACTACAGGGAATCGGCAACAAAGGCTTTCTTTTCCGTTTTCACCAATAACTATTCAATATCATTTGTATGTATACAAAAAAATTTAAGCCCATAACCATGACATAAGACTTTACTATCTTCCATGCCAATCGACATCGACTATGACACTCTCCAATGCACTATAAGTATTTACGATCTGTGTATTATCTACACCTAATAATATGCTGACCCTTTTTGTTCTACTCCACTACTCTAGCTCTTGTTCTTAATGCATATTCAATGGCTTTTGAGGAGGCTGGAGATGCTGCAAGTCCATCAAATATTGAACGGGCACACGCACAATTTTACACCCCTTCTTCATATATGAATACTTTTCTGGTCAATTAGCCCTGTCACTTTTGCCGCTGAATGCGATAACGAGAACATTCATCTGTTTTGAAACCAAAAACCGAGTTAAGGAAACAATTAGTAGAGATTTTGGTGAATGAAAGGAGTTTGCATATTTGATGCGTACAAAGTACAAAGGTTGTATATCGGAATATGTATGTATTATGTATACATTGTACATGCAGTTATTACTTGATTCAAAATTTCAAGGGCGTCTCATCGCAACTTTCACCCTTTCATCAACAAATATAATGTCGACTTGATTATGCATAATATGCAAATAAAGTACAAATCTCAGCACATTCTTGCACTTTTATCTTATCCGTCATCGCATCTCTCCTCTTATCAATTTAATAACAGAATAATATGTTCGACTTTTCAATATATGCAATGTTATTATTACGGGGGTTAGTGTTACGGTACTTTGCTAATTAAGTCCTTTTTTTACGAGAGCTTTTTTGCAAGTATTACTCGTTGCTCGATATGTAAGCAAAAAGTGTGTAAACGCAAACGCATTTCAACACTTTCGACAGTTTTGATGGTAGTAATTTTTCCAAAAGGTTTATTTATAGTCTGATGCCTCGACTTAACTCTGAAAAAAAATTGCTATCTGTACACATATATTATATAGCTTTATTGTTTCATACTTTCTGCGTTTTGGTGCGACGTGAAATGAAAAGCAACATGGAAAACAAATCATAAACCTCAATTTTCGACTTGAATGCATATTTATTTCGTTTTCGCGCATATATGTATATAGATGCAGAGTATTGTACATGGCAAAATATTATTATTCATGAAGAAAAAAAATGAATGGAAGGAAAATCCAAGTCATGCTTTTGCAAAGGAATTAAGTAGACCAAGCATCAGGGAATGTAAAGTGTAAAGTCAAGACAAGAGGAATAGTGTAACTACGGTATGTATGTGGTATATTGCAGTATTTGAGTGTAAGAGTGGGAGAAAAAAAATCTAAAGTGTTACTAAATGTTCTTTCCATAGCTTTTAAACTCCTACTCTTACACTTTCTTGTAGGTTGCAGACACACTTATATTTTTATATATTCACAAACCCATTTAAACGTTTTATATTGTATTTTAGCACACATGCATCATTTTTTTATTTCTACATTCAGCACGAGTGTGTATGTGTGTGTGTGTGTGTGTGTAAACAAAAAATGTAATCAAGAAAAAGTCGTACAAAAGTAAACTCATGGAATGTTTTTTTTCGTCCGAACCTAGAGTCTAGAGTCTAGAATTAAACCTCATAATTTTATGACGTCAATTTCAAATTAAATGTCGCAGTTTTGTTGTATGTTATAGTCTCAGTTTTACGAAGACTGAACCTTATACAATAAATATGAGAAAAATATAGTATGTCATAAAATATAAAATAATACTATACACCATAGTCCATAGTATACCGTGGAGGAAGGCGGATTGTGGTCACGAATCGCAGGAATCAAAATGCATCAGTTAACCTAAATAGGTATTTTGCAGTTTGATCGCAATTTCGACACAACCACACTTAACTAACGCAGAATTTACAGAAGCGCAAACCATATTGTTCAGTTATTGGTATTTTTCGTAGGTGCAAAGCTTTACCCGACGTCCTTTATCCTTTACTTTTATCCAGCGATAGTCTTATTAGCCTTACTCTGCGGTATATTTTATGCTACCAATTCAATTTCAAGTCATTCTATAGTGTTGCCAAAATTCCTGTGAAAATTTTATTACGCTCGTACACAGAGCCAAAATTCAATACTGATCCCCTTTCTTAAACGCATGTCTTTATTTTATACATAGCTAATATTAACTATTAACATATTTTATTAATTGAGTCGTCGACATATTTCGATTTCAACTTTCTCACCCTTCCTGCATGCATGTATGCAAAGTTGCTCGTTTTCGTACTTCCAGTGTAAAGGTTCGAAAGTCTCAACCAAATACATAATTTTCTCTCATGAATTAATTTTTAGAGGTAAAGTTTATAAACTTTATTTTCTGCGTCTGTTTCTCACAGTGTCCATTAAAATGTTATTTATAAAACAGTAACGCAAGATTTTTTTGTAGGACATGTGAAACAGAATAAGTATGGATGTAAATATAATAAAATTGAATATTTGTCCCCCTTGTATGAACTGGTTTTATTCTTTGTTCATTTCCATTTGCTAACCATCTCTTCTTTTAAATCCCTGGCTGAATAGATTTTTCTGGATCTCCTTCAACTGCAAATATTGCAATCGGCAATTTCGTTTGTAATTTTTAGCTTAAATTTTGTCGTTATTGTCACACTGGTCATGAAAAATAAAATCAGCAGCAAAATATACATATTACAATCATTTGTCATCTACCGTGTGCTACACTATCAATCTGTATCTGAAAATGAATGTACATATACGATATTCTACAAATTGGAGAATACAACGTTGGACAAACTATGCACGTATACCCGTGTATCTAAATTTACTTGAGTGAATTGGTTCATTAAGCCGAAATAAATAAATGTAGAAAAAATTGAAACGGGACACACGAAACCATCAAAAGTCCTGAATTTCATTGCATTTTGAGTGAAAGACCATCCATGAAAGCATCATTATCAGCTCTCGAGTCTTCTTTGTACATACTTGCATATGTATGTAAGTAGTAAGTACGTAGCTCAGAACTTTGCCCATTGTACCAAACACCGAGGACTAAACATTAAATAATAATAGTAATACATACATTGTACATTGTACATTGATTTAAGCGCACAGAGACGAGAAAACATGGACCGAAACTGAAAGGCAGAGAGGAGAGAGGCAGAGATAGAGATGGAGAGTGATAGATATTGTAGAGATAAAACTGTCCAGAATAGAAGTAAGGAAGAAGAGGCAAGAAGAGACGACTGCAGTTTTGTTTCTAATCTTTCTCACCAATCTTATTATTTGTTAGAAGAGCCTTTACATTACGTCCATATTTTTCTCACCATCATAACTGCTTACTCCATGTATAATGTATAAATAACTGTTCCATGGTGAAACAACTCACTTTTCTATGCGTACGTACATACATAATTGTATGCATTATCTCTTAAAATTAGAAACTTGAGCACTCTCTTCTTGTTTTTTATCTAATTGCATTTTTCTTTCAATAAGCACGTGTGCAAAAATAACAATAAATGAAGTTTTAACTAGGTTGAGACTTGAGATAATTACATACTGAAATACCTACTCAACTTGAATGCAAAATTTGGTTAAAAGTGCAACAACAGCAGACATATTTAAAGTGCCACGAGTCGAATCGGTGGTGTGGTGTGACCGTGAGCAAAGTGTCAAGAAAATATTGCAAAAGTGAAAACACAAAAACCACAGGATTTTGACAGCCCACTGCTACTTACTCGTAGCGCTCCTCCTTTTACACCAAGTCTATTGTACAATAATTGCTGCGGTCTTTTCTCGGCTGTTTTCTGTAATTGTTTTTTGGTGGTTGGTTGGTCGCTTTGGCCTGGCGTGGTTTGGTGCCTTCAAGAAGGAAGAAAACGAAAAAAGACAGAGACAGACAATAAATGGATGGGGGAAAAACTGTACATACATACATACATTTAAGGTCAAAATCTGAGTACAAACAAAGACTTATTGGACTTGGTAAGCAAGTAAGTAAATATAAATGAGAATGTATAATGTAGAGTCGACACCAGCACCAGCAGCATGAGTAGCAGTAGCAGAGCATCCAATAGCAGTCACTATACACACATATCTTGTAATACCAGACCGGAGCGAAAATCAAAAGGAGAGAAAACTCATCTGGATTTCCCATCTCGGATCTTTTCATCTCTCCCTCACCCTCTCTCTCTCTCTCTTTCTCCCTTCTAGCTCGCACCACTCTGTATAGTCTCATCCACTCTTATCTATAAACTCCAACTGCAGAGTGTAAATTGTAAATGAAATCATGAAAGAGCTCTAGATTCAACTTCTGATCTCACCAAGATAGGATTGCGGTTTAGAATGACGACGACGACGACTATGGATCCATGTGTATGTCCCACCAAGAACATCGTCATAGAATAATAATGTACATACGGAACCAATCAAAGGCACTGGTCGAATTGTGTAGTATATAACAGTACTGACGAGATGAGTACAAACACAGACAGTCACAGTCACACCATACTATACCAGCATCCAGCATGGTGTAAGTAGGGTATAAGAATATCAAATGGTGTTTGGGTACAAATTTCTCCGCTCCTTTGCTTTTTGGTAACGACACTAATCCATGGATCCATGGTCCATTTCACCCCGCGCACTTATCCGGACCATGTATGTAGTACACTACCCACAATTTAGTGTTTTGATTTTGAGTAAACATCATGTCTTTTATTAAAAGAATGAATTACAGAACTTACCCTATAGTGCCATTTCCCTCGCCTTGTCTCACACTTTAGAAATGTATAGAAAAATGTAGAAGGTATCAGTGAAAACTTTTAAAGTATTCGGCCATCATGTTTTTTCAGTGCCATCCAAAAAAGTTGGCAAATTTCTTATTGTGATACACCAATGTATCGCCAATGAAAAATCCTCTAGTCTACAAGAAGTATAGCTATTATATATTTAGAGACGATGTGCCCTGTAAATTGTAAATTGTCGGCAGTGGGCAATAATAAATCTCTTGAATATTTCCCATTGTGTTTTGTGTTCACTCTCGAATCGTGAACCTTAACATGAGTAGCACTGTTCCATATCTCAGACTCTGATCAGGGCTTGTCCAGCAGAAGCCAGGAACAGCATGAATTCTCACAATCACCAGAGAGCCGAAAAAGTGCTATTCACCATGTAATCTTCATCCACATGCACATCCATCCATACGCACAATACAGATACCTCTGTATGTATGTATTTCAACGGGGAAGCCTAAATCATGACAATACACAGCTGATGTGTACATCCATCTATCTACATCCAATACAGATTTTTTAATCTGATTTACAAATTTCACTTCCACATTTCTCATTTATACAAGCTGCATGTACTGTGGATACTGTAGGTTGTAGGTACAGCAGAAATTACAGAATGAGACATAGAGTAGCTGTGCATACAGGTAAATTGTGCCAGTTCTGCTATGACCTGTAGACACAATAAGAACAAAGTAACTTGAATGATGATTGCATATTTTTGCCTATATTATTGTCCCTGGTACATACATATAGAAAGTTACAGTATCATGAACCTTTTTTAGGATAGAGAAAAAGGTTTCCTGGAGAATTTTAAATGACAATGATGATAATAAAGTTATATACATGTAAAATGTAAATTTGGACCAGAATACAATATTATACTCTTTTGGGTATTCTACAAGCTAGATCCCGGTATTATTATAATAAAATAGTTAATATGCTGATAAAATAATATTTTACAGAATAAATGTGAATATAAATCAGGAATGGAAGTTCAAATGGTTTATAATATGTTATGAATATGAGCAACCGTCGTCGTCCATACCCCATACCTCACAGCTCACAACTCATAACTAAAATAAAATAGAGGGACAGAATGTAAGTAAGTATGTAGAAAGAGAAAGGAAGAAAGAGCTAGCAGGGCACGCGCGATCCCTTTTCCCTATCTTTCTCTCTCACTCCTCCTCAAGGGTCTCATTCTCTTATCATTGATCAGTTTCAAGTCCCATGCCTACACTTACAACTTTCCCCTCAACGAACCATCATTCACAACACACACACAATACTATATAATGTATAATATATTATAATATATAGAGAGAAAATGTATAGTCATTGTAGAAAACCTCTATCTAGGTACTACATTTCATATTTTGTATAAAATGTATTTATGATGAGGATGAAAAAGTATTATATTATATTATGCTTTAAGTAAGAAAAAAAGAGAAAAGGGTAAAATCACAATCTCATTCTCTAACCATTGGATAAACAGGGCAGAAGCAGGCGGTCGAATTTAGAATTGACACCTTGTATTTCTTCTTTTCCTGGTATAATAATGTTTATCTCTCCAGTTTAATCTTTGGTCCAATTTCAAGCCATCTCTCTACAGAATACTCTATGTATACTTTGTACAGCAACGATTTATACATACATACACGAAACATGCAACGCTTTTATTCTTATTATTTTAATGTATGAGGTATTACAAAAACCTCAAATCTTAATGTAGGTATAGAATTTGGACACGGGCTATCTGTCTACCTCTGCCTCTGCCTTACGGTACATTATACATAATTTGAGTGGAAATGGAAATCCGAGAGGGAAAAAGAAAAGTTCTTCTTCTTCTTCTTGGGTCACAGAAAAAGAAGAAGAAACAGCAGCAGAGAACAGAAGGAGCACTACGTTATTATCATGATGATCTTTCCCATCTTGAATCTTGGAGACTTAAACGATGCTACAAGGAAAATACAATGCACATGTACATACATAACAATAACGCAGTTCTCTTTCAAGAAAATGCGATATAAAACCAGAGCGGGCACAAGACCAAGACCAATCTCGAGTTCAGATGCCTACGCTTTGAATCCCTTGATATTCACATTAAACTGTGGTTAAATGGTTGAGATTCATCCGGTGACAAATCCTCCAGATGATCCCCACCTATCTCTCATACTTGGAGTGTGATACAGGGATACGAATGAGCCAAGTATCCGTATCCACTATCCACTTATAGTCCATGTCAATGTGTGTATGTAGATGTTCGGATAGCAGATAGTAGTTCGATAATAGTCTCTTCACCAGTTAACAACAAAGCATAGAATTCTTTTTTCTGTAATAATTGTTCTTGCTGGAAGATTTCAAGATGTTTTCCATTTTTTGAATGTCATTCGACCTGAGCTTTTGGATTTGGACAGTGACAACTTGTCAATATATTTCGCACGCACAGTCTATATGTTGTACATAATAATGTATGTACATACATACATAAGATACATTGTATTGAACAATATAATGTCAATCTCTAAATCTTAAGTATGGAAGCATGAATATCTGTAATCAGAAAACTTTTCGAATTATGAGATACACAGAATATACACCAGCGCACTTTGAAAATTTGTCAAGAAAGATTTAAAGGCATCAACCGCATGGTAATTGATTTCATGAGCATTTGAGATTAGCAGGATTAATATCATAGGTCTAATTGATCCCAGATAACAATTGACCAAAAAACATCCAAAAGTAAAGACAATCGTCAAGGGTTAAAAGTGCCTGACTTGCAAGGTTTTTTCACAAACCTCAAGAACTGATTTTCAGCCTCTTTGCCTCGACTTACTTTGTTTATTAGGAAATAAATAGAAGGAAATAAGGCATGTCAGGACGAAAATTCCGGATTACAGAATACATGCTTAAATCTATACTGGCTACAGTAAGAGAGTACCAACCGATTGAACTGAACAACTGAATGGAAAAGGGGATGAAACTTTGAATGAATTATGTTATTATTACTATCACTATGGTTGCAGAGAGGATTGAGTAGAGAAAACAGATTTATTTCAGAGATTTAACACGTAGAGAGATAGTAAGATAGGAGTACTATGACCAAAAAAGATATGTATGTATGTATGTGTATAAAACTATCATAAACTTTCGAAATAGGCTTTCGAAACAAAATATTCTATGAAAATGTGTTCGTCCACAGTCCACAGACCTTTCTCCAAAGCAATGAGTTCAAATTCGATGCCGAAAATCCATTCAATAGTAAGACAGTAAAAAAGTTTTTTATTTTATTTTTAGATACATTCATTTTATTCCATCCCAACACGGATGGTGTTAATATGTGCTCAGATACATACTTTCATTCACTTTAATGCATGGACTTTTTGCATAAAGGTTTGGGCTCAATTTTGATTTCTATCTCTGTTTTTTCCATCCTTGTTTTCATATTTACATTGTGAGCAAACGCATGCATAATATTTAGGTACGTTAGATATTTATACATTTTTATGCATATGCATGCACGTCATTAAATTGCACTTATGTCTATGCATTATGTATACTTTTTATTCATTCTGTATTCTGTATGTTCCCCTGATTCTATTGTTAGCGTCTTTTTTATTTTACTAGGATCCAGTCGACAATTATTCAATTTTTAGGCATAAACTTTCTAGCGTTCATACCCTATCTAATACAAAAAATAAGTTTTTCGAATTAAAACTGAATGACTGAAGTACATAAAGTATAAAGTTTGTTTACGACCCAGAAGAGTCATACTGAATGCCAGAAAGATTACCACTCAATCGTTCATTCTTTATTAACACAAAAATAGTAAACCAAAAATCACTTTTCTTACTGCAAGACAATTGCAACGTCGTCGATGTAGAAATGTAGCCTTCGGAAAGTTCTTGTTTACAACACAAGAGTTATTTAAATAATAACGTTTTGCTGCATTTAATATTAAGCCATAATGATGAAACAATATAAAAGTTTGTGTGAAAGTATATGTATGCATATTATTTCAATCCCAGTAAGACTGCAAGCACTTTTACACCATATTATTGTTTTTCCCGTCGAAACAAAACCATCACCATCATACGTATGCACTGTATATAGGCATTTTGTATTTGACCCATTCAGATAAGGCGAGACAAAATATCCCAAAACAAGGCATAACAAGTAACAAGTCAAAACATAACCAATGGACTTGTAACTGTATGATACGATATGACGCACCAAGCAAATTTTCATAATGCATATTCAACTTAAAGTTGAATATTGTTATTATACGTAATTATAGGGTCGGAATTTAACTTTTGAGCCAGAATATAGAAAATACAGAAGGAAATGTATGTGTACTTATACATACTAAAAATGATTACCAGTCTCTGCGTTGTAAAACTATCCCATAAGGTGTTTAAAAGCATTCGGATCATCGTTATAACTACATCTTATTGTTGATCTTGAGCTGGAAGCTCTACAAACAAGTGCACAATATTACAGTTTAAAATAGCCAATAAAAAATATATCTGCACTATATTCTTTCCACACTTTTCTCTTCACACTTCACACGGTACACAATTTTGCTATGCATAAAATATTCTACTGCAAATTGCAACTTCTTAACCCTGTTCTTGCGTATAGTACTTATTTCTTATTTACAAACATGATGAAGGTAATAATATCTATAATAATATGTAGTCCATAGTCTAAACTTGAAAGCAAGATCTAAATGCTAAATGCAGCTTGGAAAACGAACAAAATTCTCAACTCGGAGGCATAATTATGACATTTACACAATTCCACATAAAAAACAAACTCATGTTTGCGTCGTTTATAAACAAAACTTGACCTGCACAATTTTTCGAATGAAAACTTGCAAGATTTTTGAAAATTAAGCTTCGAGCTTTAAAAACTGCGTAAATTGTGTACTGAAAACAAGTTGTACAGCCGAGAAAATTACTGCGAATTCCTCTGTTATTTATAAACCTATCAAAGGACCATTTTGAGCAGTTTTTTCGGCTTTAGTTTTATTTTGATTTAAAAAGGAAAGTGGGAAATTCCTTAAAGAACATAAAAAGTAAAACTTTTTTTTCTCAATAGTGTTGCTGCCGCTGCTAACAAGCATTTCGATACATTCGGAACTAATGCATATTTACATGATCATTGCTATTAATCATTACACATAACATGCATACATATTGTATAGTTAGATTTTAATTCCAGATTTCAGTGCATCTAATGCACTACTAAATGTCTGTTTATGCATGATAAAGTAATAACTGTGATGTGTAATATGGTCAATATTAATTTCAATATTTGAGGCTGAGGCAATATATCAAAACGTTTTCTCACTCTTGTTGCGTTCTCTCTCATTCAAAACTCAAAAGTTGAATTGAGTTTGGAAGCTAAAAGTTGAAAAACTACAACATCATTTTGGCCGGGCATGATCATCGATGGTCTACTTACATCTAAATACATGCATATGCATACGACTGCTCATATATACATTATACATAAGATAGTTTGTCTGGTCGGTTTGCAGTTTGCAGTAAGTACAGATCCCTTGTACTTATTGTTAATATGTAATTACACATGTATGTACATACAAACAGCATGTCTGAATGTGGCTGACTGGTTGGTTTCTCGGCATACACATTTTTACAACAATATCTCTCTGGGAAACCTCACAATTGAAACACTACCTAACACTATAGCGCTCCTCATTCACTCAGTCTGATCTCAGATCTTGAAAGATAAATTTCAAGTTCTTCCTTTCAATTCAGAGATTCAGCAACACATCACGATCCGACAAACCATCGTTGCTTTTTTCTCCCTCTATCTTGCCATCCCATCCGATGCCTTTACATGTATGTATGTATTATGTATAACAGTCTCATATAGTTTCGAAGGTATCAAGTATTGTACAATATAATGTGTATAATGTATAGGCATAAGGCATTGCGATTCCCTTCATGACTATTCGTATTTCGTTCAGATACAGATGTTACACCATAAATAATAACACATTATCATTATGGCTATAATGTATATGTATGGGCACGAACATTTTTCTTCTTAATTCTCTGCTAATTTTCATATTAGTGTAAATGTTACTGCATGCTCCGTGCATATATATTATATATACAATATAAAAGTACTGAACAGCACCACCGCCGATCTCTTGACAGCAAAACTTATAGTCAGAAGGAAAGGAGACAGCAGACGGTAAGAGAAATAGAATCATTATGTACTATGCACATGTACAAACTACACATTTAAAGTTACCAATAGCAAAATAATGGTCACATAGTCATAGTCATGCCCATAAACAAAACAGCAAACTAACTATCATATTGTTCAAAAGTTGCTCAGTTCCGATTTCCTTGTTCTCTCTCCCAAGTAGAGAATCTCAGACGACTTCTCCGGATTTGAATTATAGCACTATGCAGATGCATACTATGTATTGCATAGTGTATCTTTTACTATGTATATTCTGATTTTCAAATCCTGAAGAGTCATTTGGGATCTTATACTTGCGAGTCTCGCAGGTAAAAAAATGTAAATTGCTTGCAATAATGTGTACTAAATCTAGTTTGTATAGTAAAGCAATATAGCAATATTATTCATGTTGGGCGTGAACCTTTACCATCATTCATATTAAAGACTTACCGAGGCATATTCATTATTTTATTGAACAGCGATGAGCTCCAATGAAAATGATGTGCACAGTGCCAGTGTAATATGAATAAATGTATGTAGCATGTAGCATCATCGTTTATCAACATTCAACATTGTTTCTCATAGATATAGTTTTACATTGTATAAAATGCATGGAAGGTAGAGAAAGGTAAGGAAATGATAAATAACGATTATACAGTTAGTTTATTACGTATAAATATTAGTATTTAAAGTTTAAATGTTGGATTTTTGGATAGCCTGTTGAGACATGATTTTAGTTTGTCATTCTCCCTTTAATTTATAAATTGTATGAGACTGATGCGCATAAACAATGATAATATGAATAGAAAATAAAATAGATCAAAATAAAGAAGGTGCAATAATATAAAACTGATGACAACAACATATAATTACTATAATGTCATTGTCTAAAAGTTATTATCTCATCCATCGTATGAATGAATGAAGAGATGAAGACAGCGGATAAAATAAAGAAGGTGAATTTATGTAACGATACAACGAATTTCAAGTCTCAAGTTAGTTCTTCCATTTTGCTATCTGTCTAAACAAACAAACAAACAAATAAGCCGTTAAGGAAATGATATGAAGATTTCACATTCAATTACAGATCATCATTAACAATCACAGACACAAGCGTATCCATCCCGTCATCTCCCTCATTATTAAATCTTCCTATTCTTCTTGTAATCTATTTGTTTTTTTTCAAAAGGCTTCCGACTGTGCTCAAGATTTAAGATGCCAATCTATAATATTTTATTTAACCAAGATAGATTTTCTAATTCAGTGACTTTACGGACGCTTGACGCTTTATTTGAGACAATCACAACAATGGTACACCTACCGACATGAAATAATCGGCGATTAAACAAGTCCAAAAATTCAAATTTAAAACAGATTCAAGTACCTACTCTCGCCATTTTTTAAAAGCACCCATCTTGGAAATTAAACCACAAGCAAATAACCAGTGCATCATAATTCACAACCATTGTTCACTGTATTTATGTACAGTGTCAGAATTTTCAGCTGAGAATTCTATTACAATCACTCTCGCTACTAAACAAACATACATTACACACCCCTGTTATTTTTTATTATCAAGGTTTG
Organism: Sminthurinus bimaculatus; assembly: GCA_034698285.1. Taxonomy (NCBI): domain Eukaryota; kingdom Metazoa; phylum Arthropoda; class Collembola; order Symphypleona; family Katiannidae; genus Sminthurinus; species Sminthurinus bimaculatus. The sequence continues at coordinate 14,996 of JAQIVE010000824.1, read as the reverse complement.
TCATCTGTTGGATACATTATAAAAATATAAATGTAGGAATGATGTATGGTTGTATATATGCATAATTTTCCGAGCATAGCATTGATTCACTCATTTATATGTACAAACATGTAATTTAATAAGTATACTCAAGCCTATAATGTACTCGTACAATAGTATAGACCTAAAATCTCAACACTATCTCCGCTTCATTGAAAAGGAATCTTCACTTCGGCACTCTTCCTCTGTGGGTATGCTCGTCTTCTACATATTACGTAGGTATTACATTTATATACTTACTTCTCTTCAAATCATCAGAATTCAGACCTCAAGATTTATATCATATTTTGTACGATACTAAAAAAAGGGACTATGTAAAGCGTAATGCTATTATGTATATCTTAGATACGAAAAGATGCATCTTCATAATACATACATCATGTAAGTTTGGAGAACATAAAGGAAACCTATATACATACATGCACACATACTGAATATACAGGACGAACAGTAACATACCTTTGTACACGCATCCAAATTTATCAGTATACACGAAAACCGTCATCTTCTCATTATCAAAATCTTTTGTATACAAGAGGAAAAAACATCTACCCCATCAAAATCCAATCAAAGCAATACATATTATATATGCGTGCATACATATCTGCCCACCATATGTATGTATCATAGCGACATATCAGCGTCAAAGGAAAGATAATCGCAATCTATAATCACATGTACAGTTTGTTCACATTATTTACTGTGTTATGTCCCGCATCATTATTATCCCAATGCACATCTTCAATCTCTCTCTCTCGCCTTCTTTACTTGACAATGTATGCATGTATTATGTATGTATCCATAGAGTGTTAAGATTAAGCGCATGCTCTTTTTAACCATTTGATGAGGCATTATCAATTTCATCAAAGTGTATGTAAAATATACATATGCTGTGTATAGGTACTATATTATTATATCAAGGCATATGGAGACGAGAAGTGCACTAGACGTTCACCGATGCCCATATATACTTATACATAGTTGTCCTCAGCAAGAGAAAAATATTAGTGCAAGAGACAGTTGGGAAAAGATGAGATGGATTGATCGATCTACTGATTTGTTTGCATCAAAAGCATTCTGTTTTTTACCCGTCTCAATATCAGTCACCATCATTACCATTATCATTATCATCGTCATTGTCATCAAATATCTCTCATCTCATCTGCCTCTATCTACTTGATTAATTGTTTAATTACGTATAGTAATGTGGTCAACTATTTCAATGGGTGCCGATTGACAACTCGACTTCTTGGGCGTTCTGTGTGGTTTTTTCTACCTTTGAAAAAATATCTAATGATATTCAGCTAATTTTTATTGGAAAAAGTTCATCTTCGATGAAAATGTCATTTGTTTTTACTAAATTTATTAGTCAAGTTCAATTTTACAACCCTAGAAGAAGTGACCTGAAATGCTATGAATTAGACACTGGAGTGTCCAGCAAAATGTACACAGTCTAATGTGTGTAGTTAGTGAATAGTGTTTAGAACTTGAGTAGCATGACATACTGTTGTGATTTACTGTAAATGGACTTTACCCTCCCACATCCCGTCACTTTACTCGCTCTTTAGCTCGCCTTACTCTTCTTTAATTTAATGGTATAGGTGCTAGTCACCGTATTGTCATGTTCGATGAAAAACTGACAATAAGAGCCATGGAACAAAGAAGCGATTAGGTAAGGACGACGAAGAAAGAGTAGAGTCAGAATATTGAGTGCATTATGTACGATGATGAGAAAAAGCTAAAGTGAGCTTTGAAAAAATTATATTGAAGCATTTTGAGCCATGTCATTATTATGTATATGTATTTGTACAGTCAAAATGTCTAGTTGTAAAAATGACAAGTAAAGACAAAAAGTTCACTTTATAACTTCAGTTCATTTCATTTGCATTCAAAAACTCTAATTTGAAATAATACCAAACAGAATTTCTCTTGAATTTAGAATTAATATCCAATTTTTACCGTCCACCAATCCTTAATTGGCTTTACATAAAAATGTAGACCGAGAAAATGACGAGTAGTTTTTTTGCTGAATTTTCGTTTCATTAAATTTTATACTGTATTTGGAGAAACTTTTACAAACTTTTTGCATTGGACGTTATAAAACTCTACTCGTTCGCTATACTTGTGCATTTTACACTGTACATACATATTGTCCTTCAAAACCAAGAGTCGTGTGGATACAGATTGCAGACATATTATTGAATGCACAATGCCGAATGCGTTTATAGTTAGTTGAATGTCGACGCGACTGTGTGACTCACCCTGTCGTTATGTCATGTCATGTCACATCAGTGATAGGATCCTCTTCTTGTATGTACTTCTTTTCCTTATATATATAATATTCTTTCTCATTTCACTTGAAATCAGCTCACCCTGTCATCTCATCATCATGCTTGTAAATTACAAGAGAAATACATGTACAGAAAGAAAGATGGGCTAGAGATAGAGGAGAAACCAGTTAGTATATCGTGTATGCATATCTAACATATCACACATCACACACACACACACAAAATATGCATGTTCCCAACGTATAAACTGATACCAAACGATATCTATGATATGATATGATACGATACGATACGATACGATTAGATGACGACCAATTAATTCTTACACAATCTCACTGGATTTATCATTCAAACACTACATATAATAAAGGCGAGTCAACACTGTGGTCCATCATCTATTATCCCTCCACATTTATTTGTACACACATACACAAAACACAAAACTGTGATGTTCAACAATAACATGGAACCAGAGAGCTCATTTGAAAATTTCAAAGGACATGAAATATTTATAGCTGTACATATTTACATGCATACATTTCTCCTGAAACACCGTGAAACACTTCATATTCTAGCTCGAGGATCAAACGAGGGTAAAATTTCGTATGTAAAAAAAGACTTGGTGGAAAAATTGAATGGTTTTCTTCCAAAAGCAAAATGTTTAGCCATATACAGTGTATGTATAAAATTAAAAGGTATACAGTATACACGATATACATACATACATAGTGAATTGAATTGATAATGATGATATCAAAAGACAAGAGCCCCCATTACATCATCATTTTCATTTTCCGTTTTGTTCCGAGAGGTTCGAGGAGTTGGAGTTGTAGAGCGATAGATCACATTACATTTCACCCAGTCAAATGAAATGGATGTATTATTTATAACATTATCTGGGCGGATGTGACCTACCGAGATGCAAGCTCCGAACCCGCTACCACTCACTTATTACCACACAAACGAACCAGCAGAGGAAAAGAAGCAGAGTGGAGACCACACAGGTCAAATGTCTCGCAGCATATTTACACGCACTTTGTATTACTTTACTTTAGAGTGTATTCCTAGCTCTTATGGGAAAGAGCGGTTAGCTATACTATACAGACTACAGGGTTCAAAATTCAGGGAGATAAACTTTGTCAAATGAGTGTGCATTGTATTTTATTATGTATTATGTATACAGCACTAAATATGTCAACTTGATTCAAATTCCACATTTCGTTCTTTCCCACCTCTCATCTCATATTTTTGTTCCTCTTCCTCTTTGTTTAAAATTGCAAATCAAATATAATTACGGTACAGCTCGGGCTTATCCTTACATACATAAGTAAAAATTATCTTGATTGTAGTTGCCAAAAATCTTGAACAAACTATGGACTATGACTGTATTAAAGTGGTAGTCCAGTTTGACACTTACTAAGAAATTGCATCCATAATATACGTCATACATACATCGCACATTTAAATTCGTTTTAAAATGCTAGGAACAAAAAATACGAGAGAGAATAAAACAGAAATCATGTGACACTTTACGTTATGATTTTTAAAGCGATAGAGATGCTAAACCTAAACCCAAACAACTGCAGTGAATATTGCACTGACTGCTGCTCCTGCTCTGGTCTTTTCTCCGCTCTGGGATCTCGAATCTCGCTGTCATCATAAATTGCAACTTAATACCACATCAAGTCGCGTGCTGTCCTCTGACTCCAGGCTGAATCTCTTTGTGCTATTATGTTATACACAGTACTGTACTATATTGTGTTGTGTTTTATTGTGTTGCGTATAGTGTATCTCTATACAGCGCCTGTACAACGTAGAATTCTCGCTACTGATTCGGATCCTGATATTTCCCGAAGAGTCACACGCAGAATACCAATTGAATTGAAATTCAAACGTAAATAATAATAATGATAATAATAATAATATAACCATACAGACTGACTCCTTCGATTCCTAAAGCAAAATCAAAAGCAAACGCCTCCTCTCTTTTCCTCGGTCTACTTCCTGTTCATCCCAGCTCAACTTTTTCCATGCATTAGAAAGAGATCATACAGTTTTTTACTCGTATAGCTGTATACATACATAGATTGGCCGTGATTTTATTGTTTGAAATCCTGAAAATGGTTTACTTCCTCCAATAAATCTTAAACGCGCATTGAAATTCCAAACTTATTGCATGATTGTCAAAAGGCTACTAAAAATTGTAAAATGAATATGGAAACGATGAAGTTGTACAATTAAAAATCCATGTAATGTGTAGTGTGTGTAATAAGTCATTTAGCTTACATTATGGGCTAGAAATTACACAGTTAAAAAATAATAATACATAGTACATAGTAACAGTAGTGAAAGGGGGAAGAAGTGAGCAGACGTTGTAGACGAAAACTGCGGAGTTGGTGTCGCCGTTCGAATCGTTCGAAACGCCGGATCGGATGCTGCTGCGGTAAGAGAGGGAGAAAGAGAGAACAGTACTTGGCATTCAGATGTTTCATTCATTCATCGAGAGTGAGGAGTCTGACGCTGAGAAAGAGAAAGAGAGAGAGAGAGAGCCCTATCTGCATATCTTTCTGTCTCCGAGTTGTTTTGTGTGTGCTCAGTGCTCAAGCTTTTTGGCCCCGACTAAATGTTATAAATTATTATTATTATGAGGACAAAACTAAATACTTTGTACTCGTATATATATATGCTCGTCATTTGTACAGGCAAACGTTCATCTTGTTCACGTTCATGTAAATACTTTGTCAGTACATAATTCAAAGTGAAATGAACAATTACTGAATCTTGTCTTTTGTCTCTGCTACTCTGACTGATAAACGTAAAACGTACACATATAGAGCGGTAGAATTACGGACCACAGTTATAAGTAGTAATAATAATAATGGTAAATGTGGAGCCAAGGCAAAGTCAGGCCAAGCCAAGCCAAGCCAAGCTAGGCAGGAGCTAGGACAAAAAACAAGACGAGGAAGGAGGAAGAATGACGACGAAACAGAATATACTTAATTTCAATATTTCTCTTTCCTCATTTGTACTTGCTGTCTTTTACATTTGGCTGTGGTCTGTGGTAAATGGTAAATACTTGTCATGTTCTGTGACTGGAAATATTCTATATGCGCAGCACTTTCTATGTATGAACACATAACACATCACTCCACCAGTCCATCTCATCCCAAGTTGCCCGAGGAGCTTCCACGCTCACATGAAATGGCAGGCACGATGACAAAAGTCTAAGGGAAAAGATGATGATGCCTTTTCTTTATTGTCATCACAACCTTGTTTTAAACCAACAGAATATTTTATATATAGTTATAGCAATAGTATATTATCAGAATTCACAGAAACAGTTTTCTTCTTTATTTCTTTCTCCTGTCACTAAATTTCAATCACTTGCTACTGCAGCAAGATACTTCAGGAAAGGTATAAATACATGCATTTTATTTGCATCATATTCAAATGGCTGTGTAAGCCATAATGTAATACAGAGAGAAGAGACAAAATCGGATGCTTGTTGTTGTGTTGTTGTTGGTTTTGTGTGATTTCTACTGGGTGACTGTGGATGTGAATCTTCCTCCAGCATCGCTCCCGTTTTGTGGTTGTGTGTGTGTGTGTGTGTGAATTGAAATGGTATCAAATATCATGTGGATGAGGATGGCGCCGTTTCGGTAGCTTGTGTCTTGTGGGCCTCTTAATTAGACGTGCTGTCATCCTTCCACGATGAAAGTTTCTACACATACAACATACATACACGTCTAAAGTTTACAACATTACAATAATGTACAGAGTCGAACTCTCCATGTATGTACGTATGCCTTTCTTTCACTCTCCCATTCATGCAACACTCAGCTACATTTGCATTCGATAATATGTTCTAACGGTACTTGTGCAGGGTTTTTCCTTTATTTTTAACCCTGTTCATGCTTCTTCATGCTTACATACATATACTTCACACTCTCAACTGTTCATTGCCATTATCGATAGCACATCTTCTTAGTTCTTAGAGAGTGCCAACTTACTTATTATGCTCCCAAAACGTACCCTTATCTGTATCTGTACATTGTCCAGATTCAATACATGTCATTTTACATTTTACCCTTTTCTTTTCTCCTTTATTCATTCACAATGGACTGTCAACTGGACAATTTGAATATACAATATGGACAGATAATTTGGCGTCATAATACCAGTATGATTTATGAGCAATGTCGAATGTATGTTTGTCCTATTTGGTATCCAAAGGGTTAATGTGTACACTTTTCTTCTCCCAAGTTTTGAAAAGTCTCGAGTTCCAATCCTAAATCCAAATCCACAACTACATAATAACGGTCATTAAATACAATTTTTTTAAACATCTTGCCTCTTGACAATTTTGCATAAAATTAACATGCATACTTTTTTAGCTGACTCTGACTATTACCTATGTACGTTGACCACATCCACAAGAGCATAAAAACCGGAAGTTAAATGCGTCACTGTTCTTTCCGTACTCTTATATAAGATATCTTACAGTGTGGCGTCACAGTACGGGAAATGACATTTGAGTGACATGGAAGATGGAAGTCATCCCAGTTATCTAGATGAGTATTTTTTGAATGCATACATATGTATACAAGAATGAAGAACGCTCATGTGGTTTTATGTTGTGCAACATCACAAAATAAAAATAAATACCATCATATCACGTCGCATGGGGAGAAACGGGAAAGTTGATGATGACATTGCCGATGTTGATGATGATGCACTGATTCTTGACTTAGTTGGTCGTTCATTTTTACAGCAAGTCGCCAAGCTTCCGCTAGGAAGGAAATACATAATATAAATGTACATTGTATACACTCATCGTGCGACAAGAAGAAGAAGACTAAGAACAAGAAGAAGTGCTATGAATTCTGCATTCAGATAGAATTTTTCTTGGTCGTCTTTCACCATCAAAAAATAATCAAGAGCAAAACCTCAAGTCTAAGTAATCAGAGGAATCAACATTCAACATCATGTTGAATATAGAAAAAGAACACGGGATAACTACACGCATAGTAGATATCTGTATTTATAACATTGTACATACAAATAATGAGAATGAGAGGAGCAGGCGAACAATCACGAGTATACATCTTTCTGCCTCCGGATTTTCTATCTCTATCCTCTTTTTTATCCTACCAAGTCATCTTTTCTCCTGTACTTACATACATATAGTAACAATATGCATAATGTACGAAGCAACTTTTGAACATCATCATTTATTTCTTGCCTTTTGCTTTTGTGTCCCACCGCCCTGTTCTCTCCTCTCCTCTTCTGTTCTGCTAGCCATTCATGATTTCCCATTCATAAACGCATATTTTGTTAATTATTTACGAATATCTCTACTAATTCCCTTCCGTTTGTGGAAAAATGATGATCGTCCGCGTATCTATGATCGCCTGCTCCTTATCAATTTTTTAAGGAGAGCTAGTTAGCATAATATTCTACAGACATTTTTTCATTCTTCGACAGCTGATGGTTACGGTGATAGTCAAAAAGCTCGATGACATCGTTTCCGATTGTCAAGGAAAAGTTCTTTGTTTTTTCTTTTATATACACGTAGGTAATTGTGTAATTATTGTAGTTCAAAATTCTGACAACATTTACAAGCTCATCTCTTTCTGCTTTGGGAAAAGGTAGAAATTGTAGTTGTAAATATAGATTGTCATGTCATAAAAATGTTGGTTTAAATGAGTTCAGAAAAATTTCCAGCGGAATAAAAACAGTATACTGTTATACTGTAATAATTATAATTTTTCTTTAGTTTTAAAATTTAATTTTAATAATGATGCTTCTGTCTTCGTTGTCATAAAGAATGAGAAAAATACCATGTATTTCCGTAATTACGTGTACCAGTGCACATGTAAGCTCATATTTTGTCTGCCATAAAAGGTAAATACTGAAGAATGCAGAATTTTTCTCGGAGAAAGCTTCAGATAATATCGAAGATTCAACGGAAACAATGATTCGATCAGGTGGCCGATTCAACTCAATAAAATAACTGATAGTTTCAAGTGTATCAGTTTCCCTTGACTTGTAACTTTTGAGGATCCACAATTTGTACGATGTATACATAAGTACATAGTTTTACGATATCTCACAGTTCATTCACAAGTTCAACTTGTTCCGAAAAATATTTAATAACCTGGCCTCGTTAATTTTTTCTCTCTCTCTTTATCTTTTTTATCAACTTTTTGTACGTGTATTTGTATGCGTATGTACCGATATCTTGTACAGTAGGGATACCCATGTAAAAGTGCAGCTACTATTTAATTGCTCGTTTGTTTTTTCGCCCACCGCCCATACTTTTCACAAAACATAAACAGACAATAGACACGGACACGGTGCAACGAATCATGGCGCATTCACATTCACAGTGATACAATATGATAGATAAGTACATACACAAAAAGCGCAGCATGCAACGTTCATGTGTTTTAGAAAGATAGTTTGAAAATACACATTGATACACTCCTGATTATTTATCATACATAGTTATTACAGCACAATATTTGTCTTGCTCTTGATCCCACGTTTTCTTGTGACTTGCGCCGGATAATAATGAAAAGATGTAGAAGATGATACCTACTCAAAGTTTATTGAGTCCGTGTTACAACTCTATTATTAAATCTTCATTCTTAGAGCTCAGTAATATTTTCCACGGTATAATACATACAACATACACAATGTATGTACAGTCATTTAATACAAAACCGTGTTAAAATTACCTTCATAGAAACAAGGAACAATTAAGGGGGAAATTGTACAGCGAAACCAAACCAACCAAAGGTTCAAATTACCTGTTAATATGTATTTAATATATACTTACTTGTCTTCCTCAAGTAAAAGAACCCTAGAAAGCAAGCATGATGTGTAATATGCACAAATCTATAGCATAACGATGCAACAGCATTGCTCAAGAATTATAGACTTTTTTCTCGTGACATTTTTATAGAAATGATGAAAAGGTGAATAAAACGAAAGAATAAACATGAATAAATAATTTTTATGTACGGGTACGCACACTTGTTTATTAATTGCCAAACAGATTCTTAATTTTAGCTCCATGTTGTATAATAATACACAATAGGAGGTTTTAAAAAATTGGTATGAAACTACAGGGAGAACAATATCTTCTATATTCTATACAATACCATAGTCTCTATAGACATTTGTTTCTACATTGAATATAAAATATAATACATAAAGTACAAAAAGCATTGTTCAGTAATGTGTACAAGGAAGTGTAAGGAAAGTGGTTGTGTGCTTTACGTGAGTAAGGGAGTAGTTTGTGCTTGGCGGGACGCAGAGCTATTATTTATGCAAAGTAGAGAAAAGTGGAGACCATTCATCTTGAAAGATGGTTTGGCGAATGCGACCACAGAATGGTATGTAAATGTGTGTGACTCCCAAGAGAGAAAACTCTCTACTTTAAAACTAACTTAACTTCTTGGCTTGGCCTGGCTTGCTTTGACTTGACTTACTACCACCACCACCATCAACTCAACTACCAACTTGTACTTGGTCTACGACTCTGTATACATATGTACATACATAAGTATAAGTATGGTGATGGCGATGGTGACTGTGACTACTAACCATAACAATGCCTACAATACACTTGAATTTGAATATATTACACGTACAAACGCACACTTCTCCCGTCCTGCTCTGTACTTATGCGTGAGTAGGACAATACAATAAAACACAATAGAAAATGCAATCCACGAGACAAACTACTTCACATTCAAAATTTCAACTAGACTAACTATACTATGCACACGCAATATGCAACATACACAGGTCGTACATATTGTACATACTTATAAAAGACAAGGGCAAGAAAATCATACATTTTGGCTCTTCTTTCTCCATGCTCTCAGCTTCTCAAGTCAAATCAGCTCAACTCTAACCTCTTGTCTTCATCATTTTATTTCAAGAGCAGAGACACAACGACACACATTTAGGAAAGCAAGACTGCTCTACATTATATACTATACCATACAGTCTGATCACTTGTGTCTTTTCACTAACCCTTTCAAATTTTACAAATTTTATTACAAAGTTCCAAAAGCTTTGGCATCTTATGTACTTTAAGCCCGTGAAAAAATTTCGACCTCTTTAGTCTTAGCTCAATTTTTCGTCCTTGAGAATTGTGATTTTGATTTTGACTATCAGAGATCGGCCGAGTCTTGCGATTAATACAATGTACTATGGTAGAAGATGGAAGAGTGGATGAAATTGTGTGGAAACTTTACCATGGACTATGCGATGCAATACAGCACATGCCTATACATATTATCTATTTGTGCGTACATACATATGCCTCCAACTATAACATTGACTTAGAGGCTTCCTTTCTCCATTTTGGTTTAGAGATGGTGAATGGTGTATGTAGTATGTATAGTGGAAATGGAAGGAGTGGAAGTGGAAAGGAAGAAAATAATAATAATTCCCACGAGAGTCATAGTTGGTTTGATGAAAGTCTCCAGAGTCCTCTTTATATGCTGCTTTTATACCTTGCCAGTCTATTCAAGGAGCGGGTCGCATACAGATACGTACACCGTGCATACATAGCATCATAAATTAAATAAGGGATATATGACCCTATCCTATCCCTTCTTTTCCTCTTTCGTCTTTCCTCTTTCGACTTTGACTTTCTATCCGTAGCTTTCTATAGAAATGCAGGGAGGATGGTACAATACATAAGGAAGGAGCATCAGCCCAAAATCTAGTTCATATTGAACAGATAGCTTCTTCATAACCATGTGTACATAGTCCCAGTCTAGTAGAAATATAATACACTACAAATAGATATGCATTTGTATGTAGTTACATAAATAGACAATCTATAACACGTCATATGATGTAATGAATGAACGATGCCAAGTCAACCATGGCTAACTCCTAGCTATTATAACCTGCCATCCTCACCCAAACCCACACAGCATTACGTATACATGTATCTACATATAAAATATAAAGGAGGATAGTCTCCGTGTATATACACACATGTATAACTACTTGTGCTCATCCTATTCACAGTTTCCCCCTATTTCTCCACACTTAGATTAGAAAGATGTCTCCCCAAATACAAAATACACTTTGCACAAGCTCCGATATCAAACGACCCATTTTGATACGATATGATATGATAGGGTAGGGTAGAACACGATGCGATACGATATGATATTTCTAATATAACTGTGCGTACACTGTACATACTACATACATATGGAAAGGAACCGGCAATTTTTGTGTACAGACAAAAGTCCTCCACATGAATCTCAGCCCTGGCTGTTTACTGTTTATAATTTTGACACAGACGGTAATGCCTTGATGCGTATGTATGTACGTATTAAAGTATTACGTGTATGTATACGCATGCATGAAGAATTGAATGTGTTATGCAAATCAAAACTCAGCAGTTAATTCCCAATTGCAGAGCATTTAATGTACGTAATTTATTTAGCCACAGTACATCCTCCTCTTTCACCCACGAGTAGTTAAGCCCCGCACATACATACATACATACATACATACATACATACATAAGGACACAAAATACAATACAATGCAATGTGGTGCAATAAAACCATCATAACAAAAACAAGCTGTTGTGGATTTTGTGGGAGACTTATACAAAACAGATACATAAATGTTGCTCCTCTGCGATTAGATTAATGAGACTGGAATTGGAATTGGATGCTGGTGCTGAATGAACGGAGCAAGATATTGACTTTGATTTTGATGAGGATCCCTCTTCGTCCTCACATATGTCAAATAGCTGGAAATAAATGCATCTGTTGTGACTCTGTTGTGGCGTATATACGTGTATACATTATACATATGTAGATACATAAATGTGTGCGGAAGGACAAGGATGAAAAACAAGAGTGATGAGAGGAGAGAAAATCATGGTTGGAGAGGAGCATCGCGGAAGTCAAGCTCGATTGCCTTGTCCTTGTTTTCCCCTGTATGTATATGTATATACATATTAGTATTAGTTATCCCTCTCGAGATGAGATGAGGAGGAGATGGAGGAGGTGGCAGCGGAGGAGATGACTTCAAACAAACATATACGACGGCTTTCTATGTATCTCTATCTCTATTACAATTTCCCAACTGGCCATTAGAACTGAATCCGTAGCTAAACACACGATTAAATTCCCATTTATGTAAATAAATGCCCGTCCCTCTCGGTCGAACCCCAACTTTTTGATTTTTTCTCCAGTTCAATGACATAATGTATTGACTCTATACGCAATGGAGGGATGAGTGGACATTTATGACACAAATAGTGACACGGGTGGTGTCCAAAATGGGAAATTCCAAAAGCACTCGTTTTCCAGTATGTAACAGCAAATATAAAGTGTGTACAAAATAAAATAACGTAGTAATAATGTAGTTTGCATTTGCATAGAGCTGATGTTTATTTTTATGGCGTTCCAAGTTAATGTAATGACACTGGCCATGTGCTATGTGCTATGTACTGATATTATGTGTACTATGTATAATTGTAATGGCTCGTCCTTTTATTGTTTATGGCCAAAATAAAGGTTCATATTTTTTATAATACGCGAATACACGCGTCGAGTACGTTTTTGCGCAATTTAATTGCTTCAAAATGTATACATAAATACAATGTGTATGTGTATGGACTACAGTAGATTTCGATTATAATTTTTCATGGTAAATATGCAATATGTATTTTGGTGAGAAATATTTCCCCTATTCTGATCTTCCTTTGGTCAGCTATTTTCAAACAAAATGCGTGTGATTTTACACATCCGCTTACGAATCCATAATCCATATGACGGTGCGGTACATACACGCAGTCATTTTATGTTCCATTTCATCTGCACGATATTGTTTTGTATTGTATAAAAATTATTAAAGTTACATTAAATTACAGCTAACCTTTGTGTATAAAACCAGAAAATATCGTACAAAAAGGTTTTTTTTAGACAGAATTCTCACAGTTCAAATAGAGTATTACATATGTATTTTCCTTATATAATCTTCAAACTCTTCATTTTAATCTGTGCGATTTCGTCACAGGATCAATTTCCAAACTAAATAGTAGGAAAAGTCAGCAAAAGTCGAAAATATCATAACAGTTGATCCCCGAATACTTTTTTCAGTATCAGTAAAGGTTTTCACCTTGTCCAGAATCCACTCACGATGAGAATAAACTTCCTATACGGTACTATTTTTTCATAAAATATTTTTCATAGTTTATTCTTTCAACCCTGCGTGACCACTAGACTGCAGAAGAACCTAACCGAAGAAATCTCACCGAGAAATTTTCATGTATATTTGTATCAAAATATATGTAGTGTCCTTTGCTGTGCCTATTAAATAGAATAACAGTATGTATACCTCTTCCAAATTATATTCCATCCTTCCATATGCACAAATCTCCAAGATTCTGTTCATAGCCATAATAGTAACATGGAATAATAATAATAATACATGTAGAATAAGGAAAAGGAATAGCAAGGCTTCATGGAATATGTTAACCACCCTTACACAATTTTCTCTCTATAAGAGTACGTTACACTGGTCTGAATCTGGAAGCAGAAAGGAACTATTGTAGAAGCCAGACAGAGAGAGGGAGAGAGAGAAAGAGGGAATCTGCTGGAAAATGAACGCGGAATTAATAGAAAGACGGGAAAGGACGGGCAAGACGAAGAAAGTCTGTAGATCTCTCTCTCTTTCTCCCTTTAGTCTGTAGTCAAAAAGGAAAAGGGAAGGCAGAGCGTCCTTCCTTCTCGAGTCTACAATCGTTCATTCGATGTAATATACAGAACAGAGTAGTCGCATCGCATCGCTTTTGCTCGTTCGTCTTTTCCCTTTTACGTAGATACATACATAGTACATATAATATGTATGTATGTATGTATACAATATATGTATATGTAGGCGCGTATGAAACGGAGAGAGGACGAAAACCGAGAGAAATAGAAAGAGAAAATTTCTGCAGACTGCATCGGAGATAGAAAGTCATTTATCATCGTCTTATCTTTTTCGAGTTGAAACTCCAGTGCCGTCTCTATACATGTATGTATATACTATATATGTAGGTATCTATAGCGGTTAGGACCTGGATACTCATGCTGTATAATATATAATATGCTTCTTTCACCGTACCAAAGTTCTCATATGTATACACTTGACGATAAATGAAAGTGCATCTCGTACATAACTGCTGTATGTATGTATGTATGTATATATGTAGGGATGTATAATACTGTATAAATATATACGTATATAGTCTGCTTTTATTCCATTCCACTTGGCCCCCTATGAAAAGGACAGGGAGTAAAGAAACTTAAATGGAAATGGCAGCAGAGCAGAGGCAACAACGAGAACGACCAAGAGAATGAGAACACTGCGATGAGGAAAATTTCAAAAGCCAACGAACGTAACGAGAGAAATTCGGAGGAAAAGGAAGAAATACCAAATACTACAGTCAAAGGAGGAAGGGCAAGCCAAGGAAAATTTGATTCTAAACATGCATACAGACTTTTATGTATGTATGTATGTATACGCACATGCCTAATTTCCAACTTGGAGGAAAAGAAAAGTAGAAAATGGAAGGCGAAAACATACATTTATGTTTACACGGTTTCTTCTATCAACACCCCCCCT